>APFE031093983.1:3146-30730 GCA_000404065.3 Pinus taeda | reverse complement strand
TTCCATGATTGAACAAAGCACATCAATACTAAATATCATATGATCCGACATCATGTTGAGGCCAAAACAATCCATCTCGGTCATTGTTCCACAAATGAGCAAATTGCAGACATCTTCACTAAAGCGCTTGGAAGAGAAAAGCTTGAAAGATTCAGAACGATGCTTGGACTCACCAATATCCATTCAGAATAAGGGGGGGAATGTTGACACCTAATCCTCACGATTGGGTGAATTTATGTAAATAGTTAAATTAGGAATGCGAACAGTCATCAGGAGATGAACTGGGTAGTCACACCCTTTTGTATATAACAATAACATACCTAATGAAATAAATCGAATCAGTTTTACTGCCTATTGGAGTTACTGCCTGGCCTGACAAAGACATTGCTCTTTAAAATTTGTCATCTTACCAAAAATAAAAATAATATATATATAGATATATATATATATATTGAAAAGATAGAGAAAAAACTATAATTCATAAAAAAAAAGGTAAAAAGTTAAATAAAAATGAAATAAAACTAAAAACAAAAAAATAGTAACTCATACAAATGGAAGTTACTAAAGGGTCTATAATAAAATGTCAACCAATCACCTTACAAAAAAATGAATTTAAATAAGAATAAAAAATAATAAAAATTGAACTCCCAATGTTAAACTATGGATAAGCAACATAATTTTTTTGTCAAAGACAAACTAATACATAGTCAAAGAAAAATTGAATGTGTAATACCATGCTATAATAATAAAAGAAACTATTTTATTTATTTTAAATTTTGTCCAATTTGTATTTAATATATATTATGTTATATTAAAAATGAAAACGATATATAAAAGAAAGTTTAGTTTGAAAATCTATATTAATAAGTTTTATAGTTATTGAAATTTCATATCTATATCTCCCTCCATCTCTTCTTCTTTGTCTATCTATCTCACTTCCCCCCAAACACACACGTTCCCTCTCTCCCCATAACTATATGTCTCTCTCTTCTTCCCTCTCTTCACCTTCCATCTATATCTCTATCTCCCTTTGTCTCTATATCATCCCCAAAACATACACACTTTTTCTCCATACCTATCTATCTCTCTCTCCTTCTCTCTTTCCCTATACTCCCTCCCTACCCCATTCTATATCTATTCTCTCTTGCTCTCCTCTCTCCCTCTCTCTCCATCTCCCTTAGCACTCCCTCTCTCTCTCTCCACCTTTCTCTCTCTATGTCTTTCTTCTTACCTCCCTTTCTCCTTCTCTCTCTCATACCCTCACTCTCTTCCTTCCTATCTCTCCCTTTCTCTCCCACCTCACTTTGTCTCTCCCCCTCTCTCTCTCTCTCTCTCTCTCTCTCTCTCTCTCTCTCTCTCTCTCTTCGCCCTCCTTCTCCCCACTATCTCCCTCCCTCTGTCCCCCCACCCCCCCTTCTCTCCATTTGTCATTCTTTGTCTCTCTATTTCACCCCCAGTCATACACTCTCTCTCTTCGTCTCTCCCTTCTCACTCTCTCTCTCTCCCTCTCTACTTTTCTCTCTCTATGTCTTTCTTCTTCCATCCCTCTCCCCTTCCAACTCCATCTCTCTATCCCTCACTCTCTCCTCCTCTCTCTCAAGCCCTCTCTCTCCCTTTCTCTCACTCCCTCTATCTCTCCACCTCTATCACTCTATGTCTTTGTTCTTCCCTCCCATATATTTAGAGTTAATATATATAATGATATATTAATATATGTTATAATATAACAAATTTAATATTATGTTAATCCAAAGTTATTAAATTCAATAATATTAATAGTAGATTTAATAAAATATATTAATATGAATATTGACCTTTCAATATTATTCTTAAATTTAATGATGTTTTTATGGGGCATGATAACAAAATTTATAATAAAACTACATCAAATTAATATTTTCAAAATATCACGACTTTTTACGTGGAAATATTTATGGTTTTTAAAGATTTTATATATATCCACATGATATGGTTTTCCTTTTAAAGATTCATTTTACAAATATTTAATTAAAAAAATATTAAAATATTTTGGAGCAAGATTTTAGATTCTTTATGTTGATTAACCTTTTTACTTTTGACTTGAGAAACTAAAACTAAACCTGAAGTAATCAATATATTAACTTAGATTCTTTGTGTTGATTAACCTTTTCACTTTTGATTTGAGAAACTAAAGCTAAACCTCAAGTAATCAATATATTAGCTTAAAATCACTATATAGTTCAAATGGAATGGTGTAAAATCTTAAAATAAAGAAGAGGTTGGGAACTAGAGGCAAAAAAATTGTTCAAATCCAACAAATATCTAAACCAGCATATACAAATCCAGAGAATACCCATTATCAGAAAAATAATTGTCCAATAGTAAATATAATAATGTCCAATGTTAGAGTTTTCAACCATATAAAAAAGATAAAAAAGAAGAAGAAAGAGTTTGGAATATTTGAGGCAACTTTGAACTTTCTATTTTCTTGAAATGGTGTAAAACAACTTTGAAGTCCATATTTACCAGTTTATTCGACATTTTAAAGGAAACCAATTTATTGTCTTTGTGACTTTTGTAGTTCATGAAAATTGTTTAACTCATATTTTCCAAGTTATTGGAGAGTTTTAGAGAAACTCCAAAAAGAATATCGAACAACTTTGCTATGTTAATGGATTTTTAGTAGTCTATTTATATGGTTATTTAAGTTTGTGTCTAAGCCAACATTATTTATATGTTTTTTATGGTTATTTAGATTGTTATTTTTTAGATTTTTATTTTGGTCAATATTAGCAAAAATTCAACTTTGTGGACAGATAAACAAACTTACATATCTCCTCCATACTGGGTTGTAGAATGCGCCTCTCGATGCAATGATCAAAATTTGGTTTAATTTTACAAAAGGTCTTTATATAAACCTACCATCCAACCATACAAATATGTCTTATTGGAGAGATTCACATACTGTGAGCTTATTTTATTCTTAATGTCTTAGCAATGGAGAACATCACTATAGGAAAATGTTAAAAATGTACTATCATATATATATATAGGGTTTATGGACCTCAAAGATCAATGACCACCATGTCCATAAAATATTTGTATCAAAAGATTGAAATACATACACACACTATTTTTCTTTTTAAATTTAAATTTTTAATTTTTAAAATTTATTATGATTTCTATCATTTTCTTTTTTAAATTTCAATTATGAAATTTTTTATTATTACAATAATATAATATAGCCTTGAGCTATTTCTAATATAAAAATGTGAATCATAATTTGTTTATTTAAATTAGATAAATGATACCTAGTTTTCATCCAATAAATTAAGATTTAAATATCATTTTGTCTCTAAGTATGTTTGAGATTATCTTCTCGATCCACAAGATGAAGCTCAAATTACTTCTAATCACAGAAGCCTCGATTGAGAAACTCTAAGTATGTTGTTCTCCTCTTTCTTAGCCACCACATGATGTGTGCGTTCACTAATTCAAAGCCTCGATTGAGAAATTCTAAGTATGTTGTTCTCCTCTTTCTTAGCCACCACATGATGTGTGCGTTCACTAATTCAATTCATTGTGTTTTACTTATTTATTTCTTCCAAAACATGATTGATGGGCTATGTGATAGATGGTGTAAACATCCAATAAATCTTGTGTTTGACTTAGAGGTAAAAGACTCAACCAATTAAAGTATTGTATTGAACTATTTTTTATTTTATTATATGTTAAAGAAAAAAATACAAAACTGAATATCAATTAAAAAATGTAAAAAATAAGAAAAATTATAAATATTTTCTTTTCTTTTTGTAAATCAATTGTATTACTTTTGAACATCAAATTATATTATTATTTTCATAAGCACAATATACGTGGATACATTTTTTTCCTTCTTGGATTCAAATCCCAGGCTTGTTTATGGGTTTTTCCTTCTTTTATTTTCTCTTACAGATGTCTATCCATCTTGAGGAGTTGTGAGGGATTGATGTATATGAGACAACATCGACATTTCCTTGAGACACTTCCTTCACTAAATTCTCTGTCATATTTGTTGTTTCCTTGTCACTAACTGAGTGATCTGATTCATGTGTACATTTGTGCCCACTCATTGATGTTTCCAAAATTATGGCCATGTCTCATTCCATATGGCTCGAAGGACGAGCTTCCTTTGTTAAGGGTTAAGATGGTTCAACATTAGGTTGACCTAATTTTGAAGGTGAAAATTTGGCACTATGCGACTTCTGTTTCAATGAGTTATCCTTCTCGTGAGCTGCAATGGTCTTGGATCGTTTAGTTCCTTGTGGATCTTGCCATCCATGGTTCTTTTTATTAGCATCTAGGTGTGAATAAGGTCCTTGGGCATAGGGATAGGCATTATGAAGGTGGCCAGGTTGTTGACAAGTGTTGCAGTGAAAAGTAGTGTTTTCATAATCCACCAGTTATGAATAAACCTCACCTCTCCATTTGAGAAGGATTTTCTCTAGAAATCCTTTACTAAGGTCCACTTCAACACATATATGAATAAATGTGATGATTCCTTTTGCAATCCTATCAGAGTCGATTTTCATGAAGCGAAATAGTAAATTTCCCACATCTTTTAAGATATCTAGGCATGTCAGATGGATGGGCAGATTGGGGAACCTTACTCATACTAGAGTTTCTTGATTCGACATGGAGAGAGGATTAAAATTTGGAAACCAAGGATTAAAGGAGAGATCCGACTGGCCCCAAAACCAGGCTCCTCGATCAATTTTTTTTTTTGTCAATCTTCTGAAATTTTGAAGAGCACAACAAAGAATCCTTTTGAGCATAAATGCATCACAGTATTCTGAGACCAATTATGGTGTATCCATTCTAGTAGAGAAAATGTTGTGGGCCAAAAACCATTGAAATGGAATATAATCACTTAATGTTCATAATTTGTGACTATTACTCTACTTATAACGTTTTCCACTTCAAGAGAAGCGGTTTCTACTTCCTGCTCCACCACAAATGTTGATCTAGAGATATCTTAAGGGTTTGAAGGTGGAGGTCTTGGTTTTAGAACATCCTTAAAGGATTTGAGTTGGGATGAGGAGGACACACCCTATCCTATGGCTCCACCTCCTGCTCTTGATACTAGATAAATCATGGCATCCTTGACTATGCCTACTCACTAAGGTATTTCTTATCCTAAAGATATCAACCTTTGTATAGGATCTGAAAACTATCATATGGGCATATCACCGACTCTTGTATCCTAACTGTGAGTGAGAAAACAAGATCTGTAGTTTTTACCTGAAAAGAAAGTGAACCTCTTGAAATTGGTTTCACAAACATTGCAAGATTTGCCAAATATGGGGTAAAATCCTCATATTGAGACTAGAAAGAGCCCAGTAGAATGTGGTGGGGTGGGGGGCAGCACGCTTGGGATCTTCGATTACCTCAAGCCCAATGAAGGGTCTCCAACTCTGTTGACACAAACATTGAAGCCTAGCTACCTATAGCCCAAGAGTGTCTTGGGGGTTCCACCAACCCCTCGTATAGTCTTTGAGATATTTAGATGGAAGAGAAGCTCACAAGTTATAGCCTTGGCCCTAAGGTTGGCAATAGTGAACATAGATCTATCCCCATTATTTCTGACACTGATTACAAATAGGTCAAAGTCAGCTTGCAATACCTCTTCCATGCCATCCCTCAACCAAACTACAACAATAATAATAGATTCGAGATCCCCTATATCGCGATTAAAAACCCTAACAACTGCCATTTCTGAAGGGAGAAGACACCATCGAATATTGTGGAATCCATGGCCACAATTTCAACTTTTGAGCAATGATGCACCAAAAAGTTGAATACCTAAAATCTAAATGGGGAAAGAGTGTTGGGATTTCCAATCCTCAATTAGCAAAAACCGGGCATAAGTAAAAGATCCATCCAACAATCTATACTATTATAAAAATTATATTTTTCAAATTTTCTACATATATAAAATATAATTTCATTAAATACTAAATAAATATTATTAATTTTAAATATTTTTAAATAAACAATTATCATATTGTCTTACCTTTGTTTATAAGTGATTATATTGAATAAGGATATATAATATAAGAAAACCACTAATGAAGCACTATCTATATATAAAATAGAGAGAAAGAAATTGTAAACAAATAATAAATATTTTAAGTTTCATACATTAAAAAAAAAAAATGTAGTATATGTTTTTTTTCCTACCTTTTAAATTTTAGTATTATCTTTCCTTTTGTCCGTAAGTAATAAGACTTAATAGAAAAACCAATATATAATGATTATGGCAAAGTCACACTTCAAGATTGAGAAGTTTCGAAAAGAAGATATATATATTATTATTACTTTTTAATTTTCATATATTTTTTAAAAATAAATAAGTTTTAATATTAATTTAGTATTTTTTAGGTAGGTTGCAATGATAAAAGTATATTGATTAAAAAAAACACACTCTATGTAAGAGAGAGATTTCCTAGTACAATAATTTTGGGAAAAGGAAAATTTGTTGTCATGCTCATCAAGAAATTACATAGTTAATGGTGCCCCATGGATATTTAGGCATGTAGGATTAATATTCTTTTTTCTTATAATTTATTCAATTTATGTTTCTTGAATTTGCACTATGCTTATTTCAATTTTCCTTAGTTAAGTGTTTGTAGAATTACTTTGTTATTTACTAGTTAATTTCAATTTTTTTTAACAATAATAACCTATACTTGTACAATGGAAATATACACACATATGTAAGAGACAAAGATAAGGTCAACAAATCTCTTTCCTAATACCTAAGAAATGCATGCATATAAGTTTGAACAATAAAAGTTACATAGAACAACCCTCCTCAGCTCACTACATCCAAATAGCCCATGCAAAACTCACACGTGACTTCTCTTGGCCAAAACAAGAAATTTGGGCCAAACCCCAAATTTATATTAGAACACAAAATTTATTTTTAAAACCAAATTTCGTTCATGCTTGAACCTCAAAAATATTTTAGCAGGAAACCTGAAAATTCAACCTGCCCAAACTCCAAATTTTAGCTCACCCTAACCTCAAAATTTGAATACCAAATTTTGGAACACAAATATTTGGGTTTGCAAAAACTCCAAATTCAGCTATCCCTGAACCTCAAGCTCAGTTCCATAGCTAACACTAAAATTCGACCCGAAAATCAAAATTTAAGGCCAAAATTTAGTCCACCCATCCAAAATCCAAATGTTCGTCTTCACTTTACGGAGTCGAATGACCCACAACTTGACCAATGATTCTATTAGTTGCATGAATCAACTAGCTTGAATGCCTTTTCTATCTGGAAAGGCATGGACTAACACTTTTCTTGTTCCACATATTTTCCCAAACTTCAACCTACGATCCACTCTCATTTCTTGACTATGGACCATCCTATGTCCACTCCAAACTTATCCCTTTCATATCAAATATGAAACTCTAAATATATGTGGTTGAAATAACTCACCAAATCAATACGTTAATTCAGTTGGAGTGTGTCCCTTCACATATATGATGTTCCACATTCCAATTAATTCTTTTCTTGCATCCCATGCATGTCCATCTTACTTGGTTGAATTCTCTCACTTGATCACGTTGCACCCATGGCATGCCTAGTTGACTCACTCTATATCGAATCATACCAACTTGTGCACATGCTCACCCATTAATTGACTCGTCTTTCCCAATTGATATGCATCCATGCCTCAACTAGCCAACCTATCTCATGATATGCTCATGCAATCAGCTATGGGGTTGATGCATCCCATGTTGCTCCAACTCAAATGTCTTCCCAAAAACCTTTGCAAAGATGGAACTAACTAATCCATAGGGTTTGGTCATACTTCATCACAATATTTGTCTCATTGTAAGATGGCGGGGGAATCCAAAAATTGGGTGCCCCAGACCACATCGTCTTTTGAAAGGACCTAAATGATCTCCTAGAAGTTCCCATGACATGCGATATCCCATCATAATTTGGCATAGCACCCAGCTCATCTCTAGTATGCCTAATTTCTCTCATACACTTGATGTGACCAAATATATGAGGGCATTACATCCTTCCCCACTCAAAATTATCGTCATCCTCAACAATCCTTTAATTTGAAAACTCAACCCACCAAGTTACCAATTTAAGTCTCCACAAAAACCTATTACCAAGTCTCCAAAATCTACCCAATCTAGTATCTCCATCCTCCATAGGGAACCTTGAATGCTCATTATACAACTCGATCAATCATAGTATGTCACAACCATCAACACTCCATCTACTCAATGTCACCATACGACTTAGGAATGGAACCTCCCTCCTAATTTTGTTCACATTGTCTCAAGCTTCCACTACTATCATACTAACCTCATTGCATACTACAATGAATGCTAGTAATGTTGCAGCATCAGAAAACAATCTAAGTGATGAATTGTTGTAACTCCTATTGCAATACTCCAATCAAATGCATATTGATATCCCCCAAGTATCACAGTAGCTAGGTATAAAATATGATCATAGTGTGTGTTCCCTAACAATGCACATCCTAAAATCATCATAAATCATTTCTCCATGCCCTCTCATCACACTTCTCAACCCAAAATTATTGTCATCATTGTCCAAAATCCATTAAGAATTCTCTCCAAAATTTCCAAGTACCATGCCTCTAGATCATCGTGAATGTTCTTACAACTCAGTTTACAGCTCTACCCATTTTCACATCATATTGAAATAAGGCATCCCCACCCTATTACCTATGGAGCCTCTCTCAAATGAACTCCATTTAAAAAATCCATTGTCTACTACTTCCCTAAGTACCATGAATAGATCCAAACTTGCATGGTTTCCATCTCCATAATCTCACAAAGTTTGTCATGCAATCATTTTAAATCTCCCTAGTGGCCAGAATTGTGTCATCTGAATCTCTCAGTGTGCCCCTAAGTATGTATGGTCTGATTTCCTCGAACATCCTTGGATAAGTCTCTCCACTCCTCATCTCTCTACTTAGATGTGAAACATAATTCATGTCTAAACTTTTTGTGCAAGTTTGTGATGAGGGAAAATCTACTCACCCATCATCCTCTCAATATACTCCCCATGGAATCCATGAAAAATGGCTCAATATATCTCTTTGTGTCTTCCTCTTCAACAATGCACCTTAGCATCAAATGAGCCTAAAAAATCTCTCCATGCTCTCCTCACTAGGAAAGGACATCCATTCTAAGATATCCATCAAATCCATTCATGGTCATGACAACCATTGGGTCATCCATGTCTCCAAGTTGGATCAAGATCATCCAACCCCATCTAAGGTATCCTACTAAAGGTGGACATACACCTCAATTCACCCAAACTATGGCCTACCCCATCATGATCATCTATCAATATATCTCCTAACGAACTCTCTGCTTTTTCTATATTCTGGAACAAAATGGTCATGCTCTTCAACCATCCCACTCCCAATATTTTGTTAGGTCCCTATACTACTAGTGTAACCCCTTATTGTTATTAGTACAACCCCATTATTATATTGTTGTGCCCATGTAGTTCCCATATTGTTATTATTGTGCCCCATAAAAGCCCACTATTGTTATTATTGTGCCCTTACATTATTATTGTTATGTCGGCTCTGATTATATTATGATCCCTTAGACTCCTATATATAGAAAGGAAGTCTTTTCATTTGTATCATCTAAGAATTGTTCATTTGTGTAATGTAAAGGAGGTTTCCCTCTTGAAGAGGCTTATTTCTAAGGCGTTCGTCTATCTTTTTGTGAGCTGGTTTCATAACATTATCAGAGCTTTGGATTCTAGGGTTTTTGCTGCTCCAAACAGGTCATCGTTGCAATTTTGCTATAACTTTTGTTTTGCGACATTTTAGAAGCTAAAAAGAAAACCCATCTGAGACAAAATCACGTTGAACCTTAGGTCCGAATTTCAAATCTTGTCTCGCTATATTTTCAGAGATATGATCTGAAGAAGTTATAATTTTTGCAAGCTCCAGAATTTCATCTAAAACAGGTCATCGTGGAATTTTTGCTATAACGTTTTCGCTACGAAGTTTCAGAAGCTAAAACAAAAACCCATTTGAGAAGAAATTGGTTTGAACCTCGGGTCCGAATTTCAAATCTTGTCTCGCTGTAGTTTCAAATATATGATCTGAGGAAGTTAGGGTTTTTGCAGACTCCCAAATTACATATTAAACAGGTGACATTTGTAAAATCATCATAACTTTCTCTCTGAGCATCAGATTGAAATTTTGTAAGAAGTTACAAAAAGAGGACGGACTGTAGTGTTTTGTATGTATTTGTTAGATCTGAAAGGAAAAATAGTGACACATGGCACGTCATACAAGCTCACTATTATGAAAAGGTGTATAATCCGGTCATATTGGGAGATTGTGCATAACTCTTTCTTGGAGAATCCAATTTCGATCAGACTAGTGGCATTGGAAAGAGAACATAGAGGACTACTTCAGGTTGTGATTTTAGAACTGGAAGGTCCAAAATTACAGAGTTACAGTCATTTCAATATCAAGCTCCTAAAATCAAGAAAAAGCAAGATGAGGAAGTTTGATGGCAAGGATCTGGTAAATTGGATACTACAGATGGAGAAATATTTTCATCTACATGGTGTAGCACTGTTACAAAAGATATGTATTGCATCTAATTATTTAGAACCGAATCAATTTTTATGGTATAAAGGGCTTTGTTCTCGTAAACCACTTGTCATGTGGTCAATTTTCACAGAGGAAATGATAGCACATTATGAGGATACAAAGAGAAACACCTTTTTTAGCCAATTTATAAATCTCAAACAAAAGTGTTCAATGCAAGAGCACATTGAGGACTTTCAAAAATTGAATATAAGGGAAAATGCTATTCCAGAGAACTAGAGGATTGATGTTTCCTTAAGGACTTTAAAGGATAACATTCAACATGAGGTTTGTCTTTGGGAACTTGATTCATTGGAGAAGGCATTCAGGTTGGCAAGAAAAGTGGAAAGAAAAATTATGGAAACAAGGAACTCTACCCCTCACAACGATAAACATGGAAGTGCTTTTTCTCCTAGCCTTCCACAACCTACAAGGTTGACACCACAACAATTGGAAGAAAAAAGAGAAAAAGGGCTTTGTTACAAAGTGGAAAGAAAAATTATGGCAACAAGGAAGTCTACCCCTCACAACTATAAATATGGAAGTGTTGTTTCTTCTAACCTTCCACAACCTACAAGGGTTACACCAAAACAATTGGAAGAAAAAAGAGAAATAGGGCTTTTTTACAATTATGATAAAAAAATACATTAAAGGTCATAAGTGCGCTAAGAAGAAATTATTTTACATTGATTTTGGAGAGGAGGAAGAAAATGATCAAGAAACATCAAAAGAAGAGTATATACACTAGGAACCAACCCTGGAGAAAGAAGAAATGAATCTGACCACATCTTGTAAAGCATTGGAAATAATTACTACTCCTCAAACTCTTAAGATAGAAGGACATATCAAGAAGAAAAAGGTTCAAGAAGTGAAAGACCACATCAAGAAAGAAGAAATGAATCTGACCATATCTTGTAATGCAATGGCCGGAATTACCACTCCTCAAACTATCAAGATAGAAGGACATTTCAAGAAGAAAAATGTTCAAGAAGTGAAAGATCACATAGAGCGTCAAGAAATGAATCCGGCCATATCTTGTAATGCACTAGAAGAAATTATCACTACTCAAACTCTCAATATAGAAGGACATATCAAGAAGAAAAATATTCAAGCAATGAAATATCACATCGAGCATTAACAACAAGTTATCCAACTTTTAAAGGATAATGCCTCTTTGGTGCAGAATCGAATGAAACAATAGGCAGATCAACATTTCAATGAAATAAGTTTTGATGTAGGCGATTGGGTATTTTTATGGTTACATACATACAAACAAATGTCCTTTAAGAAAGCTATTATGAGAAGGAATGTTGGCACTAATACACACACTTAAGAAATGGTGACCTTACTTAATGGGAAGACACCTCAAGGTAAAAACGGATCATGATAGTATTAAATACTTTTTAGAACAAAGATTATCGTCTGAAGAGCAACAAAAATGGGTCACAAAGATGTTGGGTTATGACTTTGAAATCATCTACAAAAAAAGGGAAACAAAATGTTGTGGTAGATGCACTCTCAAGAAAGGATGAGGATGTGGAAGCATTGTTGTGCGCCATTTCTATTATCCAACCAGATTGGATAAACCAAACAAGGTATAAATGGAAGAAGGATGAAGAAGTGTGGCCACTCATTCAAAAGTTGCAGACGATCCTAGTTCAACAATATTGCTAGAACTTGATGTGGAAGGAAAAATCATATTGGAGCTTGGAGTAGTCACAGAAACAAGAACCTGACAACTACGGAATTGATCAATTTCGGAGTATCTCATCAAGTGGAAGAATTTACCAACTGAATATTCCACATGGGAGGAAAAGAATTTTATATAGGAGCATCAAGAACTACTCAAGCGTTGAGGACAACAATTTTTGAAGGAGAGGGGCATGTTAGGTCCCTATACTACTAGTGTAACCCCTTATTTTTATTAGTACAACCCCCTTATTATATTTTTGTGCCCATGTAGTTCCCATATTGTTATTATTGTGCCCCATAGAAGCCCAATATTGTCATTATTGTGCCCTTACATTATTATTGTTATGTCAGCTCTGATTATATTATGACCCCTTAGACTGATATATATAGAAAGGAAGTCTTTTCATTTGTATCATCTAAGAATGGTTCATTTGTGTAATGTAAAGGAGGTTGCCCCCTTGAAGAGGCTTATTTCTAAGGTGTTCATCTATCTTTTCTATCTTTCTGTGAGCTAGTTTCATAACATATTTACTATGATGGCTAAGTATTCATGACTTAACCAAACCATTTATCAAGTGTCTCCTCACCAAGGCCTCATCAAGGTTGCGACCAAGTCTACTCAACTCCCACACTATATCTATGTGAAAGTCTTATCTCAAGCTCTCTCTCTGCATTGTCAAGACCGCTCCAAATTGGCACAACTCAAACATAAACATACACAAAGTGAGTTGCACTTGGTCTCTCCAAGTCACTTGAATATTCCGCCAAATCCCCTCAACAAGTAAAAATATCTCAATACAACATACCTTCATAAGAAGGCTCCTTGGTCACATCCATGTCACACTCGCTCATCACCTTAATTTTATCTCTTCCAATTCCATAATCATCTACATCACAATGCTCATCACGTTCTTGGCTGGCCCATATCTCCAACAATTTCTCCTTCCCCTTTGGATACCTCCATCATTGGGTCACCAATGCTTCACATCTAACCCTATGTCCAACACAAGATTTTCAACCAATTCTATCTATCCATGGTCATCAGTGAGTCTCAGATCTTAGTGAAGTCCTTGATGAAGACCATCCAACCATCTCATGACAATCTAAAATCATATCATTATGCCATTCCATTCCATGTGTTGCACCACTTAGATGGCCTCAAATGTGGAGTCATGATGGGAACTTGACCAATCTACCTCTTGGAAAAACACAACTCATCTCCTGCAAGTCTACCCCATCCATCACCATTTTCTAAGATGGCAACATCATCTAACCTTGGATCAACAACCCCCTAAACAATATTTTCAACTCTCCATGCTACATAGCTCAAGGGTGAATGAGAAATCACCTCAATCTAAAAAGTGCACCATCCCTCACAACCATCACCTTTCCTATCCTCTTTTTCCAAGTTTAGGAGCTACCCATGCTCCAATGTACTGCATGAAACTTATGAAAGTCTTGTCCGAGGGATCAGAAAGTATCTGCACAACAAACTATTGAATCTCGAGCTCTCTACCAACCCATTAGAACTACCATCATATCTAATCACCAAACCAATCAAGTATGTTTCTCCAACCCTAGACATCCATGGATGTGTGCATCCATCGCCAATACATGTCAAATATCAATAATGTCTCACGTATCACTCTATGTGTGACAAGAAAATCTAATATTTGCTCCAAATCCACTAATAACAATGTATTGGTCAACATTAATTATAAATCTAAGCTCCCCTCAAAATACAAGCTTTTTTCATGGTGTATTAGTGAAGGAAAAGTTCCAACGTGGGATGTTATGCAATATTGGCACAAAATCGATCTGGGTTGGTGAACACCTTGCAAGGAAAGTTCAAAATCTATTGATAATGTATTTGTGCATTGCACTTCTCTGAGCAAGTTTAGGTTGCTTATAGGTTGTCCTCAGTCGTGCATGTACTTGGGGAGAGTTATTTTTGGATATTTGGAAGGCTTGGGTTGAGGACAAGGAAATTAGATATTTTTGAGCTCTCCCACTAATTCTTAGTTGGGGTATTTGGTTGGATCATAATAAATTGATTTTTTGATGACTCTTTATCTTATTCTATGCAGGCTGTAGATGATAGTATTGTTATTTTGGCTCAATACCCATAGACAAGACCCACTGCTCAGGAAAGGACTGTTATGGTTGATACAACATATGTTAATTCCCTTTGGGGTTATTTCGATGGGGCATCTTAGGAGGAGGGTTCAATATGTTTGGGGGGTGGTGGGGGTTGGGGATTTTTGCTTCACACTTTGGAACATCATCATTTTCTTGTCAAGTTGGGTATGGGGCGGGTCTCCAACAACTCGAAAGAAATTTTAGCTTGTAGCTCACTAATAGCCTATGCTCTAGAAAACGGATGTGAACAACTTCAGATCTTCAATGACTCTTTATTGGTTCTGAATTGGGTCAATGAGACCCAAGTGTGTCATACCATTTCCCTTGCTCATATATTGGAGGATATCATGCATCTGATATCTACTTATTTTTATTTCTCATGCATTCATATTTCCAAGGAACAAATTGAGACTATTGAAAAGATTTGTAATGAAGGCCTGCACATGGATTGGGGGCTTTGGCAAGTGACTGAAGTGGTAGGGACAAAACATTTTCAGTTTTTCCATTATCCTTTCATGGACAAATATATAATCGATGCCCAAGAATGACTTTGGATATGAATGCTTTTATATTTCATTTATATTTTTTTGTTTTTTGACATTGTTACATATTATATTAGATTAGAACTTTATTTATTCTTTATGTAATGAATGGTGCTTAACTACACAATGTTAGTATCACTTTGATGGGTTGTTTAAACAACAAATTTCACCCAATTTTGCAAAAAATATTTTAAAAATTATATATGTTTTTTTATCGGACAGTCAGGCCACATGTAGGATTTAGGCATAACCTAGTGAATGAAATACATGTGTATATGCAAAATGTATTTTTTCCATAAAATATGAATGAAAATACAATTTTTTTTCCTAAAAAACTATGGTGCTCATCCACTCTAATCAATATTGTAAAAATAATGATCACAATGTTTATTTATAATATTAAGTATAATTTTAATCAGTATTATAGAAGGGCTGATCATAGTGTTTATTTACAAGATTGGGTAAAGTATAGCCTTAAGATCGGGTAAGATATAGTTTAGTTTGGATTTTGTTAATTGATGTATTGATTATTGTGTGTGCTTTATAGTTCTCTGCGAGGAATATGTTATAGTGGTTGTAAATGAGTGTAAACATTTATAGGATCCATAAAATGAAGCATTAAATAAAAAAAATAGTAATAAAAGAGCATAATGTCCACTCAGATAGAAAGGTAA
Source organism: Pinus taeda (assembly GCA_000404065.3). Lineage (NCBI taxonomy): Eukaryota > Viridiplantae > Streptophyta > Pinopsida > Pinales > Pinaceae > Pinus > Pinus taeda. The sequence continues at coordinate 15,043 of APFE031093983.1, read as the reverse complement.
TAAAAATAATAAATCCATTCAATTCTATTTATTACATTGTAATTTAGTTTAGTTTAGTTTAGTTTTGTTTGCTAGGTAATGTAAATCCCGAGATGACTAGCACCTAACTTGTGGCTTGAGCAGTTGCAACCTAGGGGCATCTAGGTTGTCAAAATCACTCGGGACCCTTAACATGGTTGAATTTTTTCTCATGGAGTTTCCACAGAGTGCCTTAACAGAACATTGTGTCATTGTCTCTTGTATCCCCTATGGGCTTATTGTAATTTTGTTTTTATTAATAAAATTACAAGCAATTTTTCCTTCCGAAGAAATTGTGAAATGTATAAATTTAAATAGTAATAATTCATATTCATATCATAATATTTTAAAACATGTAGTTAAAAACATATAAAAACTTAACAAATTTAATCGATAAATATATATATGTTTGTATGTTTGATTATATAAATTAAGATTATAATTCATATTTGTACTCATTATGTTTCAAAACTTCATATTTAAATTTTTAATTAATAAATATACACAAATTCAATATTTATAACCATTTTATTTTCTAAACTGTATATTTATTTTTCTCTTTGTATATATAATCAATGTGACACATATAACGTTAAGAAACAAAAATTCAAAAAATTATATGTGTGTGTGTGTGTGTGTTGGCATTATGACTAATGTATTGGCCTTGATGGCAACCTACTTGATAAATATGTCAACATTATGAGTATGTAGACTGGTACAAATGCTAAATGAGATATGAGCAGAGAAATGACTTCGAGAGTTAGTTGAATGTCAAATATGAAATTTTGGAAAGTATACGTTGATCCTATGTAGAAGGGTCATGTACATAAGCAAGTATTGAGAATAAAAGTCGCGTACATAATTTGCACCATGGTATTATGGATAATAAGGGTATTTACCATGGTATTGGCCCGTAGTAATGGGTGTGGCAATGGTTATTTGATCCTATCAAAGAATACCAACGACATTACTAAGGGATTGACCTAAAGTATTGGTTAAGGATAAAGCTATATAAGTTGATGGAGATCAAAGTATTAGGTGTGAAAGTATTGAGTGTTCTATGAATGAAATGATCTAAGAAAGACGTGCACCAGGTTGCAAGGAGAAGACTCAAATCTGAAATATGTTGACATGAATGCTTGATTTATTACTTGCTGCAAATGTCTAATATTGACGAAACTGTGATACTGTGATCTAAATGATTTATTAAGAAGTTTGTAATATTAACAATAAAAGTTGCAAAATGTGAAATTGTGTTTGTAGCGAGAGTTTTCCAGATTTGTACATAGGTATGTTTGGGCGTAGTCATGTACATACTCAGATCCACCTCTGAAGGGTCACACATATATTATGTGAAATAATTTTTAGTATGTGAAGATATGTACACGAGAGTTGTGCATGGTAAGCACATACATACATTGATATTCTGTGTGGCAGTCACATACACAAACTAGGGTTTCATTTGATGATTGATGTTTACAGATATGATAATTAATGTTTACAATTGAAATTTTCTGGTTTGATTATTGTTGTCTGTCGATGATTTCTTTATCATGATTGAGGTGACTTGGTTGAATTGATTAGTTTTAATGGCACACAAGTTTGACTGAGTGTATGATATGAGATTAGTTCATAAATCTATGATTAATTCAGTGATCTGAAGTTGATGAAATGTTCTATGAATGGCTCAGTGATTAATGATTTAGTGTTCAATATTCTGAGATTTGTACGTAGGTGTTATATAGATAAAACACGTACCTATGCGAGTCTTATTCAATACAGTCACATATATAATTTCATATTTGTTGTTTCTAGTTGGGTTCTACATTCAATGACTTGATGCTTCAGAATTTCAGTTGATTTGTAGTGTGACAGTGTGTCAGATTCAATGCTTCAGTTTGTTTGGATTTATGGTTGATATGGGTCCAGTTTGAAAATTTGATGAAAGGTGGCCTACGGGTTGTGTGATGATTGCTTGATAGGTGGATCTAGTTTGAAATATTCTGAAAAGTGGTCCAGAAGGAGCTGAGGGTGGCAACCTTTAGAGAGGGGGTAGGAGCTCCCTTTCAGTAGGAGCTAATAAATGGGTTCAAGGGGTTGTAGCTCCCTTCTAGTGGGTCCTGGAGAACAAGAGAAGATTGTAGCCTTCTGCACGTGAGTGCCTACATGCTAACAAGGGTCTGCATTAGTACAAATGTAATATTTTTCTTTATATCATAAGAAATAGGACAAAGACAACAACAATGGTGGTTTTCTCCCACAATGGGTTTCCACCTAAAAATAATGGTGTTCTATATGTGTTTGTTGTGATTTATTTATGTTCTTTATTGCACACTGAAAAGTAATTCTAATGCACTGATTGAAGATAATTATCTGATAGAATACATAAAAATCAATAAATCGGATATACGTTGGTTTCCTTCTTTGAAGTAGTGTACATACATAGGTTTCCTTAATAAAAATGGTGTATATTTTTTAGAATATAATTTGGAAGTTTGAATTTAAAATATTGATTCAGCACCCCCTCCCCTCTCAGTAATTTTTTGAACAATTGGTTTCAGTGTAGGTCCCTTAGAACAAGCTTGATTGCTTAAAGGGAAATCCATCAAGATGAGCAATCAAGAGGGAGTATCTTTTATTCAGTCACCTTTGTTTAATGGAACTAGCTTGGTATTTTGGAAAGTTAGAATGAGAGCATATTTGCAGTCACTTGGAGCTAATGTATAGGCAAACATTAAAGGAGGCTATCAATATCCATCCTCCATTCCCACAGATGATGCAGGGAAGAAACAATATGAGACCAATGCAAAGGCAGTCAATGCTCTCTTAGGAAACTTGACAGAATCATAATTTCTGAAGGTTATGTAGATGAATACGCAAAATATATATGGGACAAGATTATCTATAGCTATGAAGGGGACACTAGGGTAAAGAGCATTATACTTCAAATGTTTAGAATTCAATATGAGACTCTCAGAATGCATAATATTGAAAGTGTTTCAAGTTTTTTCCATAGGGTAGACGAGATTGTTAACCCAATGAAAAAAATTGGTGATGAATTAAAAGATTCAATTGTTGTTGAGAAAATCATAAGATCTCTAACCCCAAAGTTTGATTCCAAAGTATTTTCCATTGACAAAAAGCAAGATTTGAAGAATCTCACTATTGAACAACTCTTTGGGCTTTAAACAGGTTATGAAAAGAGAAAAGGGGGTTCATTGGATATCAGAGAAGCAAAATTCAAAGCTACATATCAAGGAAAGGAAAAGGAAGAACTTAAGGAAACATGTTACATTTCAGATGAAGAAGAAGTGAATTTCGTGAAGAAACTCCAAGTAGGAACTGAAAAGTTTAGAGGTAATCTTCCTTTCAAATGTTTTTCTTGTGGAAGGGTTGGTCATTGAGTTGTTAAATGTCCTTATAAAGAAAATCATGATAAATGAAATCATTCTTCAAAAGGTAATGTTAAAGGAAGGTCTGATAACAAGAAAAGCTTTAATACTCTAGAAGATAGTGAATATTCTCCCAATAATGACGATGTTTAATCTGATCAAGACTAACAATTTCTTATGGCATTTGAAGAAAAAATTGTAGATGAATCTAATGATGTTTTTATGGATGCTATAGAAGAAAACGAAATCTATAAGGAAAATACTCTTATTGAATAAATAACTCAGCTAAAAATCTATCTAGAAGAAGCTAAATTAGCTTAAGGAGTTTTCGATAAACAAGTTATAGAAAAGGAAAAGCATTGCGTAAACTTAGAACTTGAAATAATGAGTCTAAGAAAGGAACTTGAGAAAATAAAGGCTATGAATCTTAGATTTTCTAAAGGATCTAAGACTTTAGAATAAATCATCAAAGTGCAATGCTCTCCTCTAATCAAGACAAGTCTTGAATAAAATTCAATTGGTGAATCATTAAAACCTATAAATCTTCTGAAACATGTACAGGAATCTACCTCAATGCAGTAAAAGGAATAAACCATCATAAGTATAGCTCTCACAAAAAGAATGAAGGATTAAACATCTCTCAAGAAAAACAACCTTACCATAATCAAAGGGGAAGCTACTCATGAAGGTATTATACTACCAAGTACTCTTACTTCAATGGTCGATGCTTCACTTATAATAATTTTGGACGAACTTGTTGAGTGTGTCACTTATAAAACTATTGTGACTAAAGAAGCAAGAAAACAAAATAATGGGATCGGGGCAAAAAAATATTCTTATAATGTTTTCTCACCTCTTCAAGATGAAATTTAATGTTCTCTATGCAATAATTTTTATTCATAAAGAAACTTAATGCATAAGCACAATGGGACCATCTTACCAGCATGAGAAGAAGACAATAACATCCAAGGTATGGAAAAAGAAAACTACAGATTCTAAAAATTATGGTCTAGCTTTGTATGCCGGAGATCAAGAAAATTTGTGGTAAATTTACAATGAATGGTTGAACAATATGACATGTAACAAGGATAAGTTTATATATTTTAAAGAAATAATGAAAGAAAAGAATGTAATTCTTGGTAATAACTCACCTGCTACTATTAAAGGGAAAGGAGTCGTGTTGTCAAAGAAAAAGGTAAAGGGTGGAAATGTTTTATTTGTTGATGGATTAAGACATAACTTGTTAAGTGTTAGTCAAATGTGTGATGAAGAGAATGAAGTTGTTTCGAGATCAAAGAACTATGTGGTAAGAAATCGGAACACAATTAAGATCATAATACAGGGAACAAGAACTCTAGGCAATTCCTATTTCTTGGAAGGTGGTCAAGAACATTGTTACTTAAGAAAATCTGAAGAAAGTTGGCTTTGGCACAAAAGGTTGGGACACCTTAGCTTTTCTCAATTATACAAATCAAGAAGAATGGTAGCGTTTTGTGACTTTCCCAACATCTCAACACCTGAAAATAACATATGGAAATCATGTCAATTTGGTAAGCAAACCATAGTTCAATTTAATGCTAAACAAGGCACTTCATGTAAGACACTTGAACTTATTCATACTAATTTATGTGGTCCTATGAAAAAAAGTTTCCGCATGGTGAACAATACTTTTGATGATTTTACAACAATGTGTTGGATTGGCTTACTAAAATATAAAGATAAAGAATTTGATAAATTTAAAGTATTCAAGTCTCCAGTAGAAAATGAGTTAGATTTGAAAATCAAATATCTTAGATCTGATAGAGGAGGAGAGTTTATATCAGATGATTTTTTTATTTTTTGTGAACAACATGGCTTCAAAAGACGATTTTTTATGCCTAAGACTCCTCAACAAAATGGAGTAGCAGAAAGAATAAAAAGAACAATCCAACAAATGGTACGTGCCATGCTTGATGAGTCAGGAACACCACATACCTTCTGGGGGGAAGCAACACAGACAACCGTGCATATTCTTAAAAAATTTCATGTTCAAGTAAACAATGATAGAAATCCATATGAACTATGGTATGGTAAGCCTACAACTGTCAAACACTTCAGAATTTTTGGAAGAAAATGTTACATAAAGAACAATGATGATAAGCCTGGAAAATTTGAATCTAGAATTGGTGAATGAATCCTTCTTAGATAATCTTCTAGAAGAAAGGGATATAAATGTCTTAACAAAAGGCTTCAAAATATTGTGCATAGATTTTGTAATTGATTAAGCATCCATAGGTACCAAAAGAGAAGAACTAGCAGATGTCGAACCTCTCCCTACTACAAGCCAAAAGGTTGTAGGAGGAGGAAATAGAGAAGTATCAGAAGAAGGAAATGAAGATATTGATACATTAGAAAAGACTTCTTCAAGGTATGTTTAGAAAATTCATCATGAATATCAAATTATAGGTGAAAAGGAAGCATGGATATAAACTAGAATAACTCTTATTAGAACTTCTAGATACTTAGCCTTACTATCCACAGTTGAACCTAAAAATGTGAATCAAGCAAGAAAATATGACTGTCGGGTTAAGGAAATGCATGAAGAACTTGATCAAATAGAAAAGAACCATACATGGGAATTAGTACCAAGGCCTCATGTTAAAAATATTCTTTGGACAAAATGGGTGTTCAAAAACAAATTGAATGAAAATGGAGAAGTAATTCGAAACAAAAGCATGACTTGTATGCAAAGGTTTTGCTCAACATGAAGGGATAGACATTGAAGGAACATTTTCACCTGTAACTAGACTTGAAGCCATAATAATGTTTCTTGCATTTTCAAGTTTTCACAGCTTTAAAGTATATCAAATAGAAATTAAATCTTCATTCTTAAATGGTGATCTAGAAGAAGAGGTCTATATAGAACAACCTAAAGGGTTCATTCTCGGAAATGATAAAAATCTTGTGTGAAAACTCAAGAAGACATTGTATGGATTAAAAAGAGCTTCTCTTGCATGGTATTATCGTCTTGACATGTACCTTCAACAACAAGGGTTCAAAAAGGGGTCTGTAGATAGAAACTTGTATATTAAAATTGATAAAGATAAACTTTTGATAGTTGTTGTTTACGTAGATGTCATCGTTTTTGGAAGCAATGTAGAATCTATGAGTCAAGGATTTGCTTTATTTATGCAACAAGAATTTTGAAATGTCTCTACTTGGTGAACTAACATACTTTCTTGGTAGTCAAGTTCAATAAACTGAGAATGGTATCTTTCTTTCTCAAACCAAGTACCTCAAACAAATTTTAAAGAAATATGGAATGGAAGACTGCAAGCTGGTATACACAACAATGGTAAAATGATGCAATCTTAGTCAAAATGACGATTCTCCTTTAGTAAATGAACCAGAATATAGATATATAACTGGCAAATTTCTCTACCTTATAATTACAAGACTAGACATTATGCATGTAATAGGAATTGTTGGACAATTTCAAGCAAATCCTAAGGAAACTTATCTCCAAGAAATTAAGAGAATATTCAAGTATCTACAAGGAACTCAAGATTTTGGTCTATGGTATCCCAAAAATATAGACTTTGCACTTCATGCTTATGCAGGGTAGGTAAGATTGATGATCACTAGTGGAGGAGAATTTTATTTGGGACCCCTCTTGGTGTCATGGTTTAGTAAGAAACAAAGCTACATCGCTTTATCTAATGCTGAGGCATAATATGTTGTTGTTGTATCTTTTGTACTTAACTTCTATGGATGATCCAAACATTGCAAGAAATTCAAGTCACTTTTCCTCAAACTATACCTATTCTTTGTGACAATACTAGTGCCATAAGTAGCTCTAAGAATCTCGTCATGCACTAAAAAACCAAGCACATTCCAATCAAATATCATTTTCTAAGAAAACATGTGCTTGAACAAAAAGTCAAAGTGGAGTATGTTCCTTCAAAGGAACAAGTTGCAGATTCCATTGAATATCTCAAACAGAAATTAGGAATGGTTCCTACTTCATCACTCTGTTAATTATTCTGACAAGTATGTCATGTTTAGGGGGAGTTGTGATTGTAAATTACTACATTTTACTTTTTGTACATGGATGATGTGAAGGACAGTCGCGTATGTATGTGGTTTTTGAGTTAGGAAGATGTGTATACATAACAATGATTGCTAAAAATGGCACAGATTTAGGGGGAGCCTCTTATATGCATTCACCATTTCATGTTTGGACTTATGTTTTTGACAATTTGTTTCCTACAGTTTGTTGGTTCAGGGGGAGCAAGTCTTATAATCCTAAGGTCCCTTGTTGGAATTATGATTCCATAAGCATGTCTTGTTGCATACCTTTTCTAATGTTTGGATAATTCTCGGTTACTGTTGGAGACTTATTTGTTGTTGATTTGTCACTAGTTATCAATGATGCATGCATTCCAAATGATAAAGTTATCTATTGACATGCTTGATGAAGAGAAGGTGTCCGCTATGGTCAGTATTGATGATTGGTACCATGTTGATGAGGATGTTCATATTGATTTTATCTTGCTACTATCACATTTTCATGTTGCAGGTTCCTACATGGTATATGGTGGCTGCTGATGACTATCATGATATTCAACCTCATTGTTGAGGTCCTGGTTTTGGTTATATATGTCATATATGTTCCTTGATGTAAATATCATGTAAAGACCCATGATGTAGCCATTAGAATATTCATTCATGTTTGGGTTATTGGCATCAAGTCATTCTCTGTATGTAATCCCATTATTTTGGGCAGTTGATGTAATGTTGGGTTAAATATGTAACCCCATTATGTTGGGAAATTGATGTCATCATGAGTCATTGGTCATAAGAAAGGTAATTTTTTCTTGTACTCTATTGAATATCTTTAGAAGGTTCAACATTTTCTTAGGGGGAGCATGGTCAGCATGTAGTTCTCATATTCAACAAATCAGACCTACAATAAACCTCTTTTCATAGTATTTATTCAACATTGATCAACCCTTTCCATTGATGTCAAAGGGGAAGAGAAGCTTGGTGTTTGGAGAATATTGGTAATAAATATTGGTATTTGTAGGTGTGTTTAGAAGTTTTTACAGATGGTCAGATGGTGACCAAACACCAATTTGGTCTCCATCAAGTCCAAAGGGGGAGATTGTTGGTATTAAAACTAATGTATTGGCCTTGATGAAAACCTACTTAATAAAGATGCCAACATTATGAGTGTGCATACTGGTACAAATTCTATAGGAGATATGAATAGTTAAATGACATCTCAAAGTCATATGAATGTCAAATATGAAGTTTGGGAAAGTATACGTGGATATTATGCAAAAGGGTTGCGTACATATGTAGCTATTGAGAATAAAAGTCCCATACATAATATGCACCATGGTAATCTTGATACCAGGGGTTTTTACCATGGCATTGGCCCATAGTAATGAGTGCGACAATAACTATTTGATCCTGTCAAAGAATACCAACAACATTACTAAGGGATTGGCTAAGGCTAAAGTTATATAAGGGGATGGAGATCAAAGTGTTAGGTGTGAAATTATTGATTTGTATATGAATGGATTGATCTGAAATAGGTGTGCACTAGGGAGCAAGGAGAAGACTCAGATTTGAAATATCTAAAATATGTTGACATGACTGCTTGATTGATTTACTTGTTGCAAATGTCTAATATTGATGAAACCGTGATATTGTGATCTAAATGATTTATTAATAAGTCTGTAGTGTTGATAATAAAGGTTCTAGAAAGTGAAATCATGTCTGTAACCAATTTTTTTTTTCAGATTTGTACGCAGTTATGTTTGGGCATAGTTGTGTACATATGTAGATCCACCTTTGAAGGGTCACGATATATTCTGCAAAATCATTTTTAGTATGTGCAAATTTGTATGCAAGTGTTGTGCATGGTAAGGGCATACATACACTAATATTCCTTGTGGAAGTCACGTACGCAAATTAGGGTTTGATATGATGACTAATCTTTATAGATCTGATGATTGATGTTTACAAATCTATTGATTAATTTTTTTAGTTGAAGTTGTCTGGTTTGCTTGCTGTTGTTTATCAATGATGTCTTTATCATGATTGAGGTGACTTGGTTGAATTGATAAGTTTTAATGACACAAAAGTTTGCCTGAGTGTATGATCTAAAATTGGTTCAGAAATCTGTGATTAATTCATTGATCTAAAGCTAGTGAAATGGTCTATGAATGTTTCGCTGATTAATGATTTAGTGTTTAGTATTATGAGATCTATACACAGGTGTTATACAGATAAAACATGTAGATACGTAAGTCTTATTCAGTACAATCACATACATAATTTCATGTTTGTCATTTTTGGTTGGGTTCTGCATTAAGTGACTTGATGCTTTAGAATTTCAGTTGATTTGTAGTGTGATAGTGTCTCAAGTTTAGTGCTTCAGTTTGTTTGGGTTTATGGTTGATATGGGTCCAATTTGAAAATTTGATGAAAGGTGGCCTACAGGTTGTGTGATGATTGTTTGACAGGTGGATCCAGTCTAAAACATTTTAAAAGGTATTCCACAAGGGGTTGAGGGAGAAAGCCTTCATAGAGGGGGTAGGAGCTTCCTTCAAGTAGGAGCTTCCTTCCAATAGGAGTTGGTAAACGATTTCATGTGGTTGTAGCTCCCTTCTAGTGGGTTTTGGAGAACGAGAGAAGATTGTAGCCTTCTGCAAGTGGGTGCTTGCATATTAACAAATTTTGCATCAATACAAATATAATATTATTCTTTATATCATAAGAAAGAAGACAAAGACAACAACATCGGTGGTTTTCTCCCACATTGGGTTTCCACCTAAAAATCTTGGTGTTCTATGTGTGTTTGATGTGATTTCTTTATGTTATTTACTGTATACTGAAAAGTAATTAATCTATTGATGCATTTATTAAAGATAATTATCTGATAGAATACATAAAAATTAGTAAATTGGATATACACTAGTTTCCTTCAAGTTTCCTTAATAATAATAGCGTATATTTTTCAAAATATAAAACTTGGAAGCTGAATTTAAAATATTGTTCCTCACCCTCTAATTTTTCAAACTATAATATATATATATAATATATATATATATTATAATATAATATCAAATAAAATAGATATTCTACATATAGAGACTGAAACTATAAAATTAAATAAATTATTAAAGAAACTTTAGATTTAGCAAGAGCCTAGAGGAATTGAATCTTTCAATGTGTAAATTTTCTTCAAGTTTTGTACTCACAAAGAGGTTTGTACTACACTTGATAGATCCAAAGTTAAGCTGGATTTTATGTATAAGGCCCATAATCTATGAGATGTAATAAGGCCCATAATCTATGAGATGTAAACTAGTTTCGTTGTGTGTGTTTTAATTTTTATTATGTTTTATGGTCAAATCTTATGGAAAGGGTTTGAGAGTGGACATCCAAGCTTGACTGAGTCTATCATAATCTAGGCTACAACAATATCTTGTTGTTGGGGAAATCATTCTTTGATCCAACATTGATCCTTGTGGTAACATTTGATTGTTGGGAAGGTTGTTCTTTCATTCAATATTAGGGTTGGTCCTAGCCTGCCAAGCCTTTATATATATATATATATATATACTATATATATATATATATAAGTAAGAATATAAAGTCTAAAATTTTGTAAAACTTTTAAGAAAAAAATAAATATATTCAAAAACACTCAAGTTGTTAAAAATATCATAATTTTTGGATCACAAAAGTATTATGACAACATATTTATTATGAACTTGAATATATTGTTCCATAAGAATAAAATTTTAAATAAGAAAATATATACTTCATCTTTATATTATATATATATATATATATATATATATATATAATATATATATATTATATATATATATATATATATATATATATATATAATATATATTATATAATCCAATGAGGAAACCTATCAAACTCATGTCAAAACCAATAGTGTGGACAACTATCACTTGTTGTTATCCATGAATGCAAGCTGACTCATTACTGTTATTCAAAGAAAACCATGCCACTTGGAATTATTCGTTGGTGGTCCCCAAGGGGGTAGGTTTTCACTCTTGTCACATACCTCTGGGTCTTGGGTAGTTAATCTATTTCCTTTGAGCTCTTAGCAAAACAAAAATAGTTATATATATTACATAATGAGAAAACCTATCATAACTGAGTTGTCAAACCAATAGTGTGGAAAACTATCACATATTGTTATCCATGAATGCAAGTTGAATCATCACCGTTATTCAAAGAAAACCATGCAACTTGGAATTATTCGTTGGTGGTCCCTGAAGAGGTAGGTTTTCACTCCTATCACATACCTCTAAGTCTTGAGTAGTTAATCTATTTCCTTCGAACTCTTAACGAAAAAAAAATAATTTTACAATATACTCTGAACCCAATTTATAATATCAAAATATACATAAACATAAATATATAATAACGCAATATTCATATAATTTAAAAAAA
>APFE031093980.1:0-38741 GCA_000404065.3 Pinus taeda | reverse complement strand
GAAAAAAAAATATTGGACCCTATATTAGGTTGGGCAAACCTACCTATGCTTTTCAGTCCATGGTTTTGGACGCGATGGTTTCCGGTCCATGGTATTGGATGCTTTGGCATGTATAAATATGTATTGTAACATTGAAAGGAACATAATGAAAAATCAAGCTGGTAGTCCCGATTTTGGGATCCAGTAGGAAATCTCTGCATATATGTGTTTTATGTGTTATGCTCTCGCATTTTTATTTTTCCTGTGATTTAGAATTCGTATGCAGGTAATTTTTGTACGGGGTTAAAACCTACAATTCCTTCCTATGGTATATTCATCTTATACAAACCATTTCGAAGCGATGTCACTTCTCCAGCTATGCTTACCGAGAATAGCTCTATTAGTTTGTCATAGATTTCTTTTGGCGTTTCGAGTTTGGAGACATAAGGAATGAGAGTCTTTGATGGATTCTATTAGAATCCTTTGAGCTCTAGTCTCATCCTTATTGTACTTGGCTAAGGCTTGAGTTTGTTCCTTAGCAAGGATAGGGATATTCCCTTTGATGTGTTCTAGAAGTTCATTCTCCTTGAGAAGTAAACCAGTCCTCTCCTTCCATGCAAGGAAGTTAGTGGTCCCAACCAATTTATTGATTTCCTTGCAAAAAGACATCGATGTATAATCAAAAGGGGACATATAGTTATTTGATAGAGTTTGAGATGCAGTGGACTTGCTTTCTTCTTGACGACTTGATGGCTTTCCTTCCTTGGATTTTGATGTTCGTGATTGATTGCTTGATGACTTGGCTTGTAGTGCTTTTCCTTTTGAAGATGGTGTGGCTTGATGTAGGTCCCTCCTTGATTTTCTCTTCTTGTAGGTGCCTTTATACAAAAGGCTTCTCCTTTTGCTTTGTAGTCTTCTTGTAGTCCTTTCTTGTCCTTGATGAGATTGAGACTTCTTGGCTTAATGCTTCAACTTTTGTAGATGTCCTTAGCTCTAAAACCATGTTGAAGAATCAAGGGCAATAGTGTATGGTAGGATTCTTCTAGACTTGAAACAATTTGTGAAGCACTTTTACAATTTATCTTTGTTAGTTTGATCTTCTTTTTATTGTCAGTGTGTGGTTACTTCATCAAACTACTACGAAAACACAATAAACAAGAACACGAGATGTTGGCTCTCTGTCTGGGCCAAAACCTCTCTCTCTTAGAGAGGAAAACCCTTTTGTAAGTTTCTATTATTGAAGCTTCTATTGATCAATGCCAAACCCTAGACCCTAGACAAGAATGTCCTCCAAGCACAAGTCAAGTCCTTCCTTTTTGCACTTCGTTCCTCGACACTTTTTCCTCCTCCTTCAGCACTTCATTCTTCTTACAACTTGCTGGTAGTCCTTATTGTACTTGCCCTAGAAGAGACACTTATTCTTGGTCTCTAGTGAGGCCCCTCACTAAAGATAATTTATTCCTTCTTCTTGACCAACCGAGCTCGTTCTTCATTGCGTAGGTGCAGACTTGATATGACAGTTCTGCAGTCCTAAATTCTTGCACGTGTGGGAGGTTTCGTGGTGTATTTGCTTCCTTTCTCCTTCGTATGAGAGAGTCGCTTCTTCGCTCTAGTGTGAGGCTTTATAGGCCTAAGTTTCAAGCCCAAACAATGAGAAGTATGAGACTGTTGTATTGTTGTTGTTATGAACACAATAAGCCCTCCTTTTCTCGCACATGTGACTGTGTATTTCCCTAGAAACAATCCTCCAACCTTCGCTTAGACTTCTTCCTCCTTCGCTGCACTAGAGGCTCCTTATCTTTGTCCTATTTCACTCTTATCTCAGCTCCTTGTCTTCGCTGATTTCAAAGATGCTTGCTTGGCATTATGAGGGAGTGGACAACCTCTATATATAGAGGATTGTCCCTCCTTTAGGCCGACTTGATGTCTTTAGGCAGACTTGGAGATTCTTCACCATTTTTGCTCCTTGGATGATGTTGTTGTATGGAGAGGGCTTGACTTTGCTTGGAGATATTTCCTTTGACTCTTATACAAGTTTATACATAGTGTAACATGCCCTTAAGGGTCTTCAATAAATACATTGACACTTTGACTTCATAGAAGCACTTAAATATGTGCTTGACCTACTTCAATGAGCAAGAAACTCATTGATAAATATAACAAAAATATTATTTCTTTTCTTGAATAAATACAAATATCAAAAGTACATTTATGAAGACCTAGCCTACTTACACTTTCTTCAACAAGGTGTTCTAGTCTCGAAACTTTGTGGAGAGGCTAAACACATGAGATCTCCATAACCCAAAAATCATTTATGGAAATTCCACCTAGAAGTGTCTCAATTAGATTATTAGACTATTTTTTAATATTTCCTAAGTCTACTCTTAGTAAATTTGGTTAAATAATCAATATTAAATGAGATAAGGTGTGAATCATCTAGAAACTCACACGGATCGATCCAGATATGATCTCAGCCATTGATTATGTTTTAATCTTGGTCGTTGAAGTCCCAAATAGAGATTGTAGCAGGAGGTCGATGGGTAGATGGAGAACACACTAGCACAGACACTCAATGATCTAGGCAAATCAACTTTTCCAATAGCAGAGTGATTCAGCAAGAGGATTCGAGCCAGAGATCGAGTAGAAGGTGGCAGAGGAGTGAAGTAGTATTCTGGTGGAGGTTTCCAGTGTCCAAAGGGTCAGATTGAGGGAGTGTGAGTTTTCCCAGAGAAACTGCGCAAGGACTCCGCAAGCAGCAGCAGCAAAGCAGTTCGATCTAACTATAGGAGTCGTTGATTCAGTAGTTAGTGGACAGGATTTTGATGAGGGGGCCAGTGAATCAATTCCAGAGCCAGAGAGAAGTCGAGCTGTAGATTTCAGGAGTTTCCAGAGGTAGAAAAAGAAAATCCTGCGGAAGCACTACGCAGAGGTTGACGCATAAGGAAGTGCAAATTGTTGAAGAGCTTGTTTCAGGAGATCAAATAAGTTGTGGGGTGAGGAAAAATCCTCACAAGAATTTTGCCAGTGATTCTCTTAGATTGGATTGTCAATTTGACATCCAAATTCTTGTACTCAGATTTTCTTTCGAAGAATAATAATAAAACCCTCATCTGTTGCACCGGTTTTCCCACATTGGGTTTTTCCGGGGACAATTGTCCAAAAATAACCACGTCAAAATTTGTGCGCTAGAATTTCTCAGTTTCCAACATTTTATTTTTCCGCGACGTTTTTATGGTGAAAATCGCAGTTGTGATTTTTTATTCATTGTTTGTTGTAACAAATAAACAGCATAATTAAATTTACAATTAGAAGAATAATTTCCAATTGCTGCAATAGTTGAAATTTTCCATGGTGTCAGAGCAAGATTGATTAGTCGGGAAGCTTAGAAGCTTAAGAAGAAAATTTCGTTGCTCAGAGGGAGCAGCAGGCCAAAATTTATGTTGCCTAGTGCCTAGTCAGGCAGGTTGAGTTGCTTAGGGGAAGTTCGATTTTTCAATGCAGCGTGGTAAAAAAGTTTCGACTTTCTAGATTGAGTAATTCCAACAGGTAGAGGGAGCAGCAGCAGCTCAGATTTTTGCTAAGCAGATTCCTCAGTTGGACACAGAGGGTTTTGTAGCAAAACTACTAGAGAAAAATCTGTGTCGGGTGGAAGAGAAATAACACACTAAAGAATTCTCCAATATGGCGATGGATCGATTTGATATTAGGGAGCTTCAGACTTGTCTTCCAGATTGGAGAACGAATTTGTTGTTAGTTTTTGTAGCATCAGATGTGTTCTAGCCACGAAATTTGGTGGAGAGGCTAGAATACATGAGATCTCCAAAACCTAGAAATCGTTTCTAGAAATTTCACCTAGAGGTCACTTAATTAAATTATTAACCAATTTTTAAATGTTTCCAAGTCTAAACTTAGGAAAACTAGTTAATTAATCATAATTAATTAATTCAAGGTGTGAATCATCTAGAAACTCACACAAATCGACTCCAACATGATCCTAACCATTGATTAAGTTTTAATCTTGGTCGTTGGTGTTCCAACAGTGGATTATAAGACGAAAATTCGATGGGCACTTGGAGAAGACTCTTCTGTAGTTCGATTTTCTTGGCAGATCGATTTCCGAAGAGGTGCAGCAGCTGCTGGAGAGCCAAAGATCGAAGCAGGGTTAGTAAGGGGCAGAGATAGTGATCCGAAGGAAGTTTTCCAGATCCAAAGAGGCAGCAGCAAGGGGCTGAGTTATTCCCAGTGAGGCAGTGCAGCGAACTGCGCAGTTGCTTCAGAAGCAATTCAATTTTGCTGGAGAGAAATTCATTTTCAGTTCCAAAGGCCGAGCAAAGGGTCCAGAGTGTCAGAGAAGCAATTTCCTCAATAGAAACAGGCAGAGCGACTTCATCAGAGGCAGTTCAGAGGCTAGACATCATAGGGTCTGCGCAGAGGCTAACGCAGATTGTCCAAGAGGACGAGTTTCTGAAGAGAATTGTGTTGGGATTACTTGTGGAGGAAGGGTAATTCCCTCAGACAATTTTTCCCAGACTTTCTTGCTATTTGGATTGCCAATTGGGCATCCATAGATTGTACTCAAATTTCACTTCTACATAATAAAATAAAACCCTCATTTGCTGCACCGGTTTTCCCGCATTGGGCTTTCCGAAGGACTTTTGTCCAAAAATAACAATGTCATTTTCATGTGTGTGTGTGCTAGTATTTTCTCAGTTTGCAACACTATTATTTCCATAGTATTTTATTTGTGAAGGTTGCAGTGTGCTTTATTTGATATTTGTCGTAGCAGATAAATTGTTAAAATAATTAATAATTAGAAAAATAAATTCCAGTTGCTGCAATAGGATTCGAGTTGTGGAATTTTCAATCGGTATCAGAGCATAAGCGATCAACCAAGAAGCTCACAAGCGGAGAAGGGAATTTTGTTGCTTAGATGGAGTAGTGAGCCGAAATTCTTGAGGCAGTGCAATGCTCAGACAGGCAGGCAGGCCGAATTGTTGAGCAAGCAGTTTGATTTTCAGTTGTAGGGGTGTAGAATATTCGATTTTCCCAGGAGATTGATTCCAGCAGTTAGAGGGAGCAGTTGCAGCTCAGATTTTCGCGGAGCAGATTTCTAGTTGGACACAGTTGGTTTTGCAGCACCAGAACTAGCATCGGGTCGGGTGGAAGAGAAAAACACACACAACAGAGGGAAAATTTCTCTCAGGGAACTTCGAGTCTCAGAAGTTCGATTTTTCCTTGCAGATTGGCAGTGGTTGTGAGCAAATCTTCTCACTCTAGAAGGGAGTGCGAGTAGCAGAGCAGCAGCCAAGCAAAAGGAAAGGGGATTTTCAACAATTTTCGAGGTAGCCATTGGAACGCTTAGAGATAAGGATAGGTTGAATGGATCATCCAACTATCTCATCTGGAAGGCCAGGATGTCCTTCCTTCTAAATGAATATGGCCTGAAAGCCTGCATTGATAATGTAGTGGAAGTTCCTCAGGATGCAGACCAACTCAAGGAATGTAGGAAGGGGATGGCGTGGGCGAAGCGTTTGATCCTGTATGGAGTCCGGGACCATATAGTCTCACATATAGCGACCAAGGGAATGGCCAAAGGAATGTGGGATGCTCTCTCCAAGCTATACCAGGGTACTTCCGAGCAGCAGAAGATGTTCCTAGAGGAGAAGTTGAGATGCATTAGGATGCACAAGGGGGAAGGCTAGATCCCTTCCTCACCAGGATTCAGGAGGTCCCAGACCAGCTTTCAGTTGTTGGGGCAGCGCCTCAACCTTTAGAGCTAGTATGATTGGCACTCAACAATATCTCAGAGGATTGGCAGGTCTTCGTCCAAAGTATATTGGGCAGAGACACGCTACCAGGATGGCACAGAATGTGATCTGATTTGCAGCAAGAGGAATTGAGATGAGCTTTGTTGAAGAGCTCCATCAGTGTTGGTAGCAATGGCAGTAGACAGAAGGTGGTGAAGGAGGAGGAGAATGTGGCCCTAGAATCGAAGGGTCCCAATCAAGGGCAGGTGGAACAAAAATAAGAAGAAGAAGGACCAGTCAAAGGTCAAGTGCTTCAGATCTGGTGAGCTCGGTCACTACAACACGCAGTGTCCTCTCAAGAAGAAGGATAAGTCAGAGAAGCAAGACCAGCAGGCAGTGTCAGCTGAAATCGACAAGTTTTCCTCCAGGTTGGAGGATGACTTCGCAATGTTGGCAGCCATACCTCCAGGAATGAGGTGAGGTGACTTAGAGTTGTAGCCCCAGAGAGCTACAAAGATTGGGCAGGGTCCTTGAGGAGTCCACCTCATGGATCAATACCTGGCTACGGAGGACCACTGTATTCAATAGCGAGATGGATCAGTGGCAATTGATGCAGTCACTACCAGAGTGACAGTTGGAGACTAATAGCAGTCAGATGCTAAGGAGCGCAACACAGTGTTGGCAACAAAGTAGGTGGCTCAGTAGCAGAGTTAACAACAGCGTAGATTCTTCAGTGACAGTGCAGAAGCTAGTAGTAGTCAGAGACTCGAGAGACAGATGCACCATACTGAACATAGTTGATTCAGTATTTTGGATGCTTCTCAGTTGCAGTAGTTGCATTTGAAGCAGCAACAGATGAGAGGGAGTTGCAGTGCAAATGCAAAGTTGGCACCAGTTCAGCAGTAGCACAGATGCAACATCAGAGTTACACAGTGGTTGTTGGGCAATATGGCCAAACATTAGCAGCGTGACAGACGTGATACAGAGACAAGGTGTTGTGGCAGGATGTGCAGCACTAGAGAGAGAACACAGTCCTCGCTAAAAGGGAGTGTTAGTTCCTGTAGCATCGAATGTGTTATAGCCACGAAATTTGGTGGAGAGGCTAGAATACATAATATCTCCAAAAACCATAAATTGTTTCTAGAAATTTCACCTAGAGATGACTTAATTAGATTATTAACCATTTTTTAATGTTTCCCAAGTCTAAACTTAGGAAAACTAGTTAATTAATCAAAATTAATTAAGTCAAGGTGCGAATCATCTAGAAACACACATGAATAGACTCCAAGATGATCCTAGCCATTGATTATATTTTAATATTGGTCGTTGGTGCTCCAACAGTGGATTATAAGAGGAAGTCGATGGGCAATTGGAGAAGACACTTCTGTAGTTCAATTTTCTTGGCAGATCGATTTCCAGAGAGCAGCAGCAGTTGTCGGAGAGCCAGAAATTGAAGCAAGGTCAGTGAGGGGCAGAGAAAGCAATCCGGAGGAATTTTTCTAGATCCGGAGAGGCAGCAGAAAGGGCCTGAGTTATACCCAGTGAGGTAGTGCAAAGGACTATGCAGTTGCTTCATAAGCAATTCGATTTTGTTGGAGAGAAATTCGTTTTCAGTGCCAGAGGCCGAGCAGAGGGTCCAGAGTGTCGAAGAAGCAATTTCCTCAGCAGAGACAGGAAAAACAACTTCATTAGAGGCAGTTCAGAGGCTAGATGTCATAGGGTCTATGCAAAGCAGCATAGAGGCTTACGCATAGGTTCCAGGAGGATGGGTTTCTGAAGAGAAGTTGTGTCGAGATTGCTTGTGGAGGAAGGGTAATTCCCTCAGATAATTTTGCCCATATTTTCTTGTTGTTTGGATTGCCAGTTAGGCATCCATAGATTGTACTCAGATTTCACTGTTGCATAATAAAATAAAACCCTCATCTCCTGCACTGGTTTTCCCGCATTGGGTTTTTCCGAGGACTTTTGTCCAAAAATAATGGTGTCATTTTTATGTGTGTGTGTTAGTATTTTCTCACTTTCCAGCGCTATTATTTCCACAGTATTTTATTTGTGAAGGTTGTAGCGTGATTTATTTGATATTTGTCGTAACAGATAAATTGTTAAAATAATTAACAATTAAAATAATAAATTCCAGTTGTTGCAATAGGATTCCAGTTGTGGAATTTTCACATTTTCTTTCCTATCAAGGTCATCTTCATAGGGTGTATGGTATATAGACAGTGGAGCGTCAACTCATATGATAGGGGTTAGAGAATATTTCTCTAACTACAATGAGGAGCAGATGGATTTCCAGATTACGATGGGAAACAGAACGAAATGTACTCCAATAGGGAGAGGTACCATCGATTTTCGGAGGAAGTTAGGAGAAAACACCAGTGCTACAGAAGCACTGCATGTGCTAGGATTGGGTATGACCCTGATTTCAATATCCCAGCTACAGGATAAGGGATATGATGTCCACTTTGTAGGGAAAAAGGTGTTTGTCAAACACCTAAGCTGGAAGAGGGTGAGATAGATTGGAATTTGAAGCAACAGGTTATATAAGTTGCAACTTCATTCTCCAATGGCACTAATAGGCAGTGACAATAGCAGTGGAAAGGAATTGAATGAGCTATGGCATAGGAGAATGGGACATTTACATCATGGAGCACTCAAGATGCTCATGGAACCAGTAACAAGGGTTCCAAAACTTGGCACAGAACATGATGATGTGTGGAGATAGTGCATGCTTGGGAAATATGCCAAGTTAGCATTCCCAAGAAGTGACAGCTGAGCAGATGGTGTGTTAGGACTTATACACTCAAATATTTGTGGCTTGATGTCCCCTAGAGTTTTTAGTGGGGCGGACTAATTTGTCACCTTTATTGATGACCATTCCAGGAAAACCTGGATCTACTTCTTGATGACCAAGTGTTGATTTGGGGTAGCATCGATGTGATCTAGCCACGAAGGAGAGGCTAAAGCACATGAGATCTCCAATACCCAAAAATGGTTTGGGCAGATTCTAAACAGTTTGGGAGATATTAAAAAAATTAATATTTTTATGGAGTCCCTAAGTCTAAACTTAGGGAAAATAAAATATTAATGTGAATTAATATAAAACTGTGTTAGAAGGGTCCAAAAGTCATGGATCAAGCCAGAGTTAATCTTAGCTGTTGATTAGGAACTTAATCTCGGTCGTTGAATTGTCAACGAGAAAAGTATAAGAGGAGGCTTGAGGGTCACTTGGAGAACACACCAAGTTGATCAAGATTTCGATTTTCCGAGGCAGGGTTTGCTAAGGAAGTCGAAAGAGTGATCAGAGTTGCAGATGAGGGGCAGTGAATACAGAAGCAGAGAGGCAAAGATAGTACCATGAGGATCAGTGCAGAAGTCGAGAGAGAGGGGCACAAAGCCAGCCAGAGGTTCACACAGAGCTAGCCAGGGCCCACACAGAGGCAACCAGGAGTTGCGCAGTGCCTCAGAGAGCCAGCGTGGGTGACACAGAGGCTCTAAGGGCTGACGCAGGGCGAGCTAGGGTGACGTTGGGCCAGAAAGGATTGATGCAGTCCCTAGAGGCTGCGCTGGGGTTTTTGTGGGGCAGATTGGAGCTAGGAGCTGTCGGAGTGTTTATCCGGGGTTTCAGCCAGAACATCTGTCTCCGACTGAGAGGTACTAATACCGAGATTATTCTCTATTGGGTGAGCCAGTTTTGGCACCCAGATTGTATTCTGAAACTGCTTAAAAATTAATACCCTCAGATAACTGCAACGGTTTCCCCCATTGGGTTTTTCGAGGACATTAGTCCAAAAACAACGTTGTCGCTTGTGTGTTTGTTTTGTTTCCTTCAGTTGATGATCTGTAATGTGTTGAGCATGTACTTGTATTTATTTTCAGTATTTACACGGTAAATAACTTGTTAATCAATCAAAACAAGTAGGCAGAAATAAATCAGAAAAGTACATGAAGGGTTTCTAACAGTTAGACTTAGAAATTCGAACATGGTATCAAAGCATGGTTGCAGATCACAGGAGAACTGTGGACATCAGCCGAGCAGAGTAGCAACAGCAAAAAACGGTTGTCCCAAGTGACAGAAGTTGTTCCTAGCAGAGAAGCAACAAGGAAGGGGTAACGCAGTGCCTACATCATCAAGTTTGAGCCGGGAAGAGGATCAACGCAGTGGCAGAGGGGAGCCGACTCGACCTACGTGCCCGGTCATCTTTCTCAGCCAGGAAGGATTGACGCCCGTGGCCAGGAGGTGTCGATTTTGTTGGTGTCAGGATTGCGCAGAGCCTAGAAGCTCTAACCTTCAATTTGTCGGAGCTTAGGAGGCTGTGGGTAAGTTGCAGAATGAAGCTGGTGGGGTACTATAGTCAAAACAGTACCTATCATGGCAAGACCAAGTTGGAGAGAGTTGCTACCGAGGATTTCTAGCCAAGAAATCTGGAACAATGGTGCAGCTACACTAACGATCGGAGTGGGGGCATACGACATTGGTAGAAAGGTTTCCAGGAGGGAAATTGAGGCTTAGAGGGAGTCACACTGAGAACTTCCAAAAGGGAAGTAGAGGAGCAACGAGATGGCAGTGAAAGGGGTAAGAGACCAAGACAGACTAGACGGAGCCTCAAATTTCGTAGTCTGGAAGGCCAAAATATTGTCTGTTCTAGACAAGAATCGTGTCAAGCACTTCGCCTTGAAGACGATAGCGATCCCAATTGACCCAACTGAGAACGACAAGTACGAGGAGGCAATGGTGAGAGCCAAGAGCATCATCCTTGACAGGATCTGGATACTTATCAATTGAAGATCTAGAGAAGAATTTTGATCAGGTTCTCCTCTCAATAGGTGAGAGGTTTTGGCCCATGCTAAAGAAGCCTATACACTGTGTCACTTATCGTTATTTATTTTGATAATTGCCTTGATGAAAAGAACACACTAATAAGCTAACAAAGTGAAAGATCATATGTAAAGAAGAACAAACATATCACAAGCAATTATCAAGCAGAGAAATTGCTAGCATTAAAAGCCTGTTATGAATATAACTCATAACAATTAAATAAATAAAATAAATATAAATATTAAATAATTAAATACTAATTAGGTTAAATAGTCATTAAGTTAGGTGAAAAGGCATGTCTAAAAGACATGCCCATTCACGAAAGGTCACCTGCTGAGGTATAAAAGCAAGGCCTCATTGTAACATTCAAATCAACACATATACATTTTATATACATTAATAAATTATTACTATTAAATACCTGTGTGTATTTTTACATTCAAGTTTCCAAGCTATCAATTTTCTTGCTTCAACCATAGTTTTTATGCTTCAAAGCCCTAGATTTCTCAACAAGCAAAGTCTACACAAGCACTGCGCAAAGGCTGACACAGAAGGAAGTTTTTGAATTAAGACTTTTGCGATCCATAATAATTGTACCAACATCTTTCGGCACAAACACATAAGAAAAATTCTCGTCGACGCGTTTCAAACCAGCTGAAATCAACTGTGGGGTGAGGAAAAATTCTCACAAGAATTTTGTCAATGATACTCTCAAACTGGATTGCTAGTTTGACATCCAAATTATTGTACTCAGATTTGTTGTCAAAGGATAACAATAAAACATGCATTTGTTGCACCGGTTTTCCAACATTGGGTTTTTCCGGGACAATTGTCCAAAAATAATGGTGTCAATTTTTGTGTGTTTGCTAAAATTTCTCAGTTTCCAGCATTTTATTTTTTTGCAGCATTTTTATGGTGAAAATTGCAATTGTGATTTTATTCATTGTTTGTTGTAGCAAATAAACTGCATAATTAAATTTACAGTTAGAAGAATAATTTCTATTGAGAAAATCCAAAAAGGTCGCAGTTAAACGATTTCTCTTATTATGACATTATCTTGTGATGTTTTCGTTATTATTATGTGTACTTTCAATTTATCTTTTCTTATCATCAAGACTAATGACAAGCAACAAATAGAAAAGGACACAACATGTAGGCACACTGCCAGGGAAAAACCCCACTCTTTGGGGAAAACTTGGTCAAAAATCTTCCTTCAATAGATTCAAGATGAGACGAGCAATACCCTTATACCCTAGACTATAGACTTACTCCATCAAGTCATCCAAGATCCATGTCACTGTGTTTGGACTGAGACATCATCACTGTGTTTGCACCGAGACCTCTTCACTGTCATGGCACCGAGATCTCCTCACTGTAATATCCTTGAGATCTCATCACTGCCATAGACACCGAGATCTCATTTTTGTGATGGCACCAATTCTTTCTCATTGTGATGATAGCGAAACTGAGAGACCTCCTTTTTGTGATGATATCGAACCTTCTTGCTATAGTGACAACGTATCCTTCTCACTGTAGTGACACCAAAACTGAGAGAGCTTCTTTCTGTGATGATACCGAGCCTTTATCACTGTAATGCACTAGAAATATCTCCACTATAATGAACTTCTTTTTTGAGATGATCCGAGCTTCTCCACTGAAATACCTATCTCTGAAATTTCCATCCGAACTTGTCTCTGTAATCTTATCCGAAAATTTTGTGGTGGTATAATGCGAAAACCTCACCTTTGTATATATAGTGGTTCGTCCATCATAAATGAGCCGACATGACCATATGAATAGATGTGTCACTGTATAAGGCCGACATGAATATATTGACTTGAAGATAATTTATTTGAGGCCGACTTGAAGAGGCTGACTTGAAGACATTGATGAAGAAGCCAAGTTGATGACTTTGTTGAAGAGGATGACTTGATGGAGGAGTCTTCGACCAAACAATAAATGAATTTGACAACAACCTAAACCCTACAATGGCAGCTTGACCTATAATTGACCCAAGCATGAAACACATGCTTTAATAAGTCAATTCAATTTAATAATAAAATTCTTTTCACTTTCTTTTGACAAATATATTACATTTTGGCTTCAAGTACAACTATTAAGACCGAACCTAGTTACATTCTTCAACAATTTCCAGTTGCTGCAATAGTCGAAATTTTCACAAAAACTCCATAAAATACTAGGATATTCGTCTCGCTGGCACTAAGAAACAAGGCTCAAACTTGGGAGGTCATGCAAAAGAGATGTTGGGATGGTTCCAGTGTCTATGTCTTGTGTAAGAAAGCAGCTGAAACTCCCTCATCTGGCTATCCAATGTCCCTTTCTCCAGCAATCTTGGAGAGATGTGGAAAAGTGGACAGATTTCTCAACTGTGTGGGTTGAGAACTTGTGGGAGTTTGTCTAAAAGCATGGTTTCTCAAAAAGGAGCTGAAGGAACTCAGAGCTATTCAATGTCCTATTTTATAAGCCATCTGGTTGGCATATAATGCTTAGCTTTTTGATGATAAGCAGATGCCATCTTACCTGGTTTTCTCACAAGTTTGTTATATGTTTCAAGGATATAGAATGTGTGTTAAAGAAAAGCCTCCAAGACAGGTGGGGGAGCATCTGATTAATAGGCTTCTTCCATGGGGTTTTCTTGATGGGGCCAATCAAGTTCCAGATCAGTGTGGAAAAAGTCGCAATAAAATTGGCAAAGTCCGATTTTTTGAGCTAGCCAATTTTTTGGCGACTTTTTGGAAAACGAAAAAAAATTGGGATTTTATCGAAAAAGTCGGGTTAAAATGGGGATTTTTTCCCAAAAATCGTGAGTGAGGTAGTTTCTTTAACAATTTAAAAAAAAAAAATTGAAAGAATCGGGATTGTGTCGAAAAAGTCAGGATAAAATCAGGGGTTTTTCCAACATGAGTGAGGTAGTTTCTTTAACGACTTCTTAAAAAAAAATAAAAATGAATATTTTTGTATTTTTTAATTTTGCCGACTTTTTCAAAAACCTCTTCCGACTTTAACGACTTTTTCAATTTCTGGACCCTTGCCGATTTAATCCCGACTTTGACTTTTTTCGACATTGGTCCAGATAGTTTCAGCAATGCTGGAGGCTTGAGTTTTATTTCTGATAAGAATTATTTCAAGTTCAAATCTGGCTTGGGCACCAGTTCAAACAATTATGCAGGGATGATGTCTTTGAGATTCCTACTAAAAGTTGCTTTGAAGAAACGATTCCAGCAGTTTCACGTCTTTAGTGATTCATTTTGGTCATCATATGGAAGAAAGGAGAATTCAAGTGCACAAATTCCTTCTACAGCCTCTAGCAAATCAGTTAGAGGCTCCTCGTTTGTTAGACCAAATTCTATATGATTGCGTCTCAGCTGCTGACTACAGAAGTGGATACCCATCTAAGGAGGGACAGCAGCTAGAGGCTGGGATTTTAATTCTAGAGAAGCATTTGGATGATCCTTGACTGTGTCAAGGCAGACATTTTAAGTTTGTCTCTTCATAATTAGTTGTTGACAGGTCTTAAACTGTTACAAGTCTATAGATTTTTGTCCATATGTTACGCACGAGATCTAATTTTGTGGCTGACTTTCTCAGTCCTTTTTTCTCAGAATTTTTGAGGGGTGGAACAGATGGTTTCAAGCAGATATGTTAGTTTAGGGTTACTGGGCAGTCATGACCTTTGTGGTTCTCAGTGATATGGTGTTTATACCCATACAGTTCACCCTTTTTTTGTGAAGTGCCTTATACACAAGAATGCAATTTTCATCCTAATTGAAACAAAAAATGCAATTGTTTGCCTTCAGAAAAAATATTGTATGAAACTATACAATTTCCTTTGATCTTCATATATATACAACATCCAACACTACCCAGCATGTGACAAAATCTGTATACTCCTTGAGATGACTAGGACATCATCCACCATCCTGTATGTTTTTAAGGAAATGAAAGTTGTATCTCCATTATTCTCATAAAGATTATAAAAATAAGAATTTAAAAAACCAATAATGCAGAATAGAAGTAAAAAACTAGTAGGATAACGTTACACCAAAAGTGGAAGTTTAGAATAACGTTAAAAAATCTGATATACTTCTTTAAATTGTCTATCCTAAAATTAAATGTAAGAACAAGGCTTGGATACAATAAGCTTTATTACCACATATAAAGCCATACGACCCCTTAAAAACCCTCGAGTGCCATCAATGGGATCAAGTACCTGCACAAATGGCGAATTATCTTATTTGAATAGGGCCAACTAAATGGCTATTAAAATTTGTGATATCTTACTACAACATGTCTTCCCAATAATGAAAATTGAGTTTGTGCAAGGGATCCTAGTCATATACAACATGCTTAAAAGAGGATGTGAATCATATATACTTTAAAGACAGATTCTAGTTGTAAGAAATCCCATGTGCAAATAATGGAAAATTTACAGAGTCCTAACTCACAACATAAAGACCTATAGGCAAGGTTACTTGGGAGCGGGAGCGAAAACGGGGAGTGGGAGTGACATTTTCAGAAGCTCCCGGTTTGAGAGTGATTCCAGGAGTGTTTTAGATATATATATATATTATATATATATATTATAACTATATATATAATATATATATTATTTTTTTTTTTTTTCTGATGCATATATGTCAACAAAAGCATGTAGAATGATGAATTAGATATAAAAGCATAGATTGAACCATATAACAACAATCATCTAGAAGTTATAATCTTCATCAACCACGTCCAGAAGTTAGTAACATAGTAACATACAACATATTGAGTCTCATGATTCATCAATCTTAAAGTTATGAGCTTTTAAAATTCAATATATAACATTTATCATCATTGATCACCAAAGATGTACTTGTAAGCTAAGTGTAACCATTACAACAAATAATATCTAACATGAAATGAAATGTTATAAAATGAAATGAAATGAAACAACTTTCAACTTTCACGAAGCATCATATTCATAAATTCATAATTCATTACTAATGAGTTATAATTGCCAACTTCAAACTTCAAACTTAAATTGTCATATATTGTTTACAAAAAATATCATAATAAATATGAAAGAGTCAATACTTCTAAAAGCTACTAGAAACTAGAAAAGACAATTAAATCCATTATCTACGCTAATGCTTGGGCCTCTTGTCGCCATTTGAAAAGTCTAATTTTTTAGTCTTGACTCTTGTTGGAAAATCAGAATCTTTTCATTAATATCACCCTCTAATCATTAATATCAGGAGGTATCTTTGTCATTGCCTCTGGATCTGTATAGGGATCTTTGTCATTAATATCACCCTCTAAGAATTAACATAAGATAGGAAAAGCATAGCATGGCAAGTCAAGATTTTGTTTGAGTGATGCGTACATTTTTAGGAGGGTCATGATAAAGGAGTTTGACAACCAATGTCACTAACATCAAGGTACATAGAGGGATTGGTGCTCTTGATTAAATATGAGTTCCATACCCTAATACATGACAAAATCCAAAGGAAACATTGCAATCCCCCCAATCCTGAAATCCTGAAAAACTAATAAGTCTACTGGATTTTGAATGAAATCTAAAATTCTACTTTCCCCATATGAAATCCAATGAGGTCAAAACCACTCTCAAACATCCTGAGTCATTTCATGGTAATGCTAAAAATTTAAGTAAAATGATGAAAATGAAGATTAAACATGCAAAGCATACAAATCAGACATGACAAAGGATCGAAACTACACAGTTGATCAAACATCCATATCGCGTGCCCCAAGAACGTCCCGCAAGAACCTTCCCCATCATCGCACGTCCACTCAATTCGATCAAACAACCATCCACTGCTAATCTAATATAACATAGGGGTCCGAGCATCTTCTATCGCAGCATCATAGCAAATTCGAACTAACCGCCTTACTGTACCAATAGTGCACCCCACCATCCGTCACTCCATCCCCTTTACGCCAAATACGATACTGAGAAGGCATCAATTATAAGAATCCTAAGCTGGAGTATCTATAGAATTTGTCGTAGAACCTAAAGAGTGAACTGCAGGAAGATCAACGCACGTGGAAGACAGTCAGCTTTGGCCTTTGCCTCTGTTATTGATGCCTATGCAAGTGCTTTTGCGAAATCATTTACTGGTTCCTCTTCAACCTAGGTTACAAGTTCTCGAGCTGCCTTTTTACCTCTACAGCTGACTGGGAACTTCACGCCCTTTCCAACACAAGTATCACGTGAATACCCTAGGCCTACAAGAACCAGAAAGTTGGTGGTGATTCGACCAGATATAAGCAGCAAGATAGTAGTGGGTAAGCTAGGACAGAAATGAGTATTGGTTCTCCCACCACTATTGGCTAAGGCTAAGCAACTCGATCTGTATCTGGAAATGGAACTATATCTGAAACTAGAGGATCTGCTACTATACCTGCTGCTTAAACAGGGCTTAAACTACTGGAACTCCATCCCGATCTTATATATTTGCATCTGGGATTGCAACTGCTGCTTGTGCCGTTTTTGGAACTACTGAATCACCGACTTCCTGCTTAATCGACTGAACCAACAGAACCAACAGAATGAACAAGCCATAATCGACTGCTCGTATTGCTAGTGTTGGTGCCATTGTTGGTACTAGTAGTGGATAAGTTGGAACAGGAGAAGCTTAAATTGGGATTGGCTACGATGCTACCTCTTCTGTATTTGGGACTAGATCTGGACCTGGAACTGCTCCTGCTTCTTTATATACCCCCGTACCTTCCTTTGCTTCCGGTGCATCATAATCTGGATCTGGAACATCAGACTCTTTATCCCGATCCTAAACAATAGGAACTGTGTCTAGGTCTACTGTCTCTACCACTAGATATACTATTGTTGCATCAACTGAATAATCGATTGCTGCAACTAGAGCATATGTTGGTGTTGTTGTCGCACAGATTGTCATGACAACGCTCAGACCGGGGACTATCACCCTAATCCCCGATCTTTCCGTTTAAGCCGTCTCCTGTGGCTAAGGGGGGTAGACCCTATGGGACAAAGGATGACTAATTGTGGACCAATTGGGTTGGGAGACACAACAAGGGGAAACAAGCACTTGATTGATTTTATAAGTTAATGTGCCAGTGCCTTATGGAGTTAATGACTGAATAATTGTTTATCAAATACTGCAGAAATATGAACTCATTAACAATCATTTACCATCAAATAACCCAAACAAAGCTTAATTTTACCAAATGCGAGATAATCAATAAATGCTCAATGGCTTAACAATATTCTAGCAATTAAAATTCGAAAGATTAAATTCTTTAAATAACCACGTAATTTTAAATGCTAACCAGTTATCACTTTCATATAGCTAATCTTCAAATGAACATTTAAGCATGTTTAGCCACATAAAAAATGATAAATATTAATCCCACATCAAAATTTTAGCCTCAGCAGAAAAGATATACCGCAAACATGACAAATCCTTGAGCCAAGACTGAATCTGGCAAAATATTTCCAAAATTTTTTGTATTTTTATATTTTCAAATAAAACAAAACTAAGCTAAGCAAAAACTAAAGTCTAAATAGATGAAACTTAAATCTAAATAAAAATCTAAACTATAGAACAAAGTAAAAAGTCTAAAGATTACTTTTAAGTTTTTTATGTTTTTGAGAATTTTTTATTTTTTATTTTTATAAAGTAAAACAAAACTAACAACTAAACTAAAAAGATAAAAAATAAATAAATTAAAAAAAAAAACTGAAACTCAATTCTTTTTTTTATTTTCAATTTTTTTTTTTTTGTTAAATCTAACTCTAAACAAAATTTAAACTAAATTTAGAGAAGTCTAAATCTAGCACCTAAACCAGAATTTAACAAATCTGAAACTAAACTCTAATCTATAGGAGCCTTTTAATTTTTTTATTTTTTTAATTAAATCATAACATAACACTAAAATGAAAATTGAAACTCTAAAATAAAACAACACTAAATAAAAGTTATAAAACCTAACATATGGATATAAAACAAAATCAAACACATATGGAAAATTTAACACATTAAAACTAAAAAAAAAAAAAAATCGAAGGGCTATCTAAGAAAACAAAAAAAGTTAAACTATATTTCACAAATACAATCTAAAAAAAATCGAATTGGTATTGTTCTGCAGGCTTGTCGGCGGCAGCTAAGGAGCCACTGAGATAAGGAAACAGTTGCGGGTGTGACGATGGACAACAAAGAGATGGGCTAGACGCGGAATGAGGGGTTCGATGAGCAGGAAAGGAGGCAGTGGAAGAGGGTAAGGAGAACACTGGTTTGCAACTGCGATGAAGGCAAGAAAATACAGCGTGATGAATTTGGATGTACGACGGATAGGATCTGAGAGTTGCGAGATGTTTGAATCTTAACGTATTTGATGGTTTAATTTTTATGCAGGTTAGATGGCAGCAGTAAGGAGCAGCTACGCCAGGATGGCTACATGGAAGTTTAGGAAGCTTGGTCGACGGCAAGGTTTCGAATGGCAGCAAGGGAAGCTGATGGACGTGGAAAGGCAGGGATGAGAGGTCGAAGTTGCAGATTAGGTGAAATGGGGAGGATTGTGCTTGCATGAGATAGTCTAGAGCTGCGATTTGTGTAGGTTTGCTGAAACCGTAGAGGTGGACGGACGCAGGTATGAAGGAGTTGCATGGGGGTGAATGGCAACTTGAGGAGATACGGACAGATCTAATAGTGATGGGAGGTTTGGAGCAGCTGAAAGAAAATTCGATTCCTTACAGGTTGTAAAACTGGAATCGTGACTGCGTGAGATAAATTTTGGTTCCTGCAAATTGATGAGTCGTGGATAGTCACACGTTTTGAAGGGAGAGCTGAGCAATGATGGAGAAGGAGCTTCACGTAAAGGAGTGGTATGGCTTGGACAGCCTTGAACCTCTTCAGAAACATAAAAAAAATTAACTCCCTTTGCTTCTGATGAAAGCCCTACAATAAATTTCCAGATTTGACAGTGACTAAATTTGAAACCCTCGGACAGCAAAATGGTGACCCTGCAAAAACTGGTTGTGAGGCCAGATCTTACCCCCCAAGGCCTAGATCTGGCTTCCAACAAGAATCTCTTCCTGCAACCTACAAAAAACAGAAAAACCAAAGGCAAAATATGCAAGGACAAAACCCAAAATTTAACTAAATAATTACAGCTTTTCACAAAATAACAACTCTAAGTAGCCAGATTTGTCAATAATCCACAGAAATATTTTCAGAATTTCAAATTTACTATGAGATACTTCAGAAATCTCTCATGCATTCAAAAATAAACTTAAATGATAGACCCAGAAATCAAAACTGGTTGGGCTCTATAAGAGAATGCTTTTCGGGAGTTCACTGGTTCAGCTTAGAACTTCCCCAAACGCCCGTTGATCTTCTCAATCTAGATTTCTTGCACAGCTCATTTCAGCTATCAATAAAGAGGGAAAAAACAGTACTAAATTCCAAATCCAATGGAGATACCTGCCATTATTTCCAGAAATTCTACTACCATTAAAACCCTAGTGAGTAAACAAGATACTTGTGTTCAACATCACTCTTCACCAAGCTATTACTAATGGCTCAATAAAAAATTATGCAGAAAATAACGCATCTTACAGCACTTCAGGAGAGTAACACCAGCAAGATTTCAACCCCAAAGTCTTTCTTTATTGCACAAGGAGAAGTTTACAAGAGAGCTTTCTTCAGCCAAGACTCACAGATCAATGACCTCAAATGACCCCTAGCACCCTATTTAAAGGAAAAATTCCCAACGGCTAATTCGAGTGATCCATGTCAAACTAATCTCGACCGTCGATGAGAATCAAAATCCCTTTTAATCTCATCCGTCGAATTTTAAATGCATTTTAATATATTAAAAAATTAAAATTCTACATTTAGTTACTCAAAACTTTGATACATTATTATTTTATTATTATATTTTATTTTAAATTTTTATTTGTTTATTTTTTAAATTTTATTTTTTTTATCTATTTTTAATTTTTTTTTAATTTCTTAATTTTTATTTTTGGATCCTCG
This sequence comes from Pinus taeda, assembly GCA_000404065.3. Classification (NCBI taxonomy): domain Eukaryota; kingdom Viridiplantae; phylum Streptophyta; class Pinopsida; order Pinales; family Pinaceae; genus Pinus; species Pinus taeda. The sequence goes on along the minus strand of APFE031093980.1, from coordinate 18,159 downwards.
AACTTAGCCTTTGGAAAAATCACCTAGGACCTAGGACTTAGGACTTATGACTTATGAGGGGATTAAAACAATTTCTAACCCTCAAAACACTTTACATCATGACTTTTACAATTTTACATCTCAAGGGGGAAAACCCATTTGACATAGACCACCCAGTTCTGCGACCAAATATAATCTAGCAGATCAACACACTAGGATTCCCCTAAGATTCTAATGACAAAATTCATTCTGGCTTTGGGGTTAGGCTGAAGGAAAACTCTGTCGATCATGGATCGGTGAGACAAAAAACCTTCTAGAACGTAGATTATCACTAGAGAATTAGGTCCACCTAGGCAATTTACATACATGAATCAGATCTGCTAAGATTATTTACAATTTATACATGCAGACTGGGTTTACAACATAACACAATCAAGTTGATGATGGAAGTCGAATTGCATGGACACAATGATCAAACGTATCCCTTTTGCGAAAAAAGGGGGTGTACTGCTATGGGTAGTTGACACATAGTGGTCAACAAGTACTACTAGTGTTGTTGATGCTAGAGGATCTAGAATTGCTCTTGTAGCTTTAACTGCTAGTGCTGTTGAAACAAGTGGTGTTTCACTTCCTGCTAGCTTTGGATCTCTATAAGTTGTTGATGGCTATGGGTCTAGATCTTGAACTGGACGAAGGGAAGCTAGAACAAGCTCTCGAACTTCAGACTCTGCATCTCAATCACTAAAGAAGGTCAAAATCTCGCTTACGAAAGTCATAATCTCTATATGAACCTCGAGCATCAGACTCTGAATCACGCTCTTCCCACAGGTATGCTACTAATCATGACCGGTATGTCGGGTATGTTACTAACCATGGGTATGCTATTCATGGCGGGGAAGCTACATATCCCACGGAGGTAGAGTTTATTTCTCGACCAGTGCCCCCCCCCCCTCTCAAGCCCACGCTCCCATTCGCAGTCTGGGCGGGAGCAACTCGGGAGTGCGCTCCTGGCAAAAAAAACACTCACTAGTTTTTCGAGAGCATTTAGTCTTTTTTGCAAACAAAAAAATTGCAGTAACATTCCAAATGCAATTTATTTTCAAAGAAAGAAACAAATTTTGAGTGGGGCAGCCTAATGATCAAGCCTATGGCCTTAGTATTGATATGCGATTCATGGTAATGTTAAAGTCTTAAAGTAAAAGTGACATTCTCCTTAATCTTCATTTTCATCCTTTTCCTTTAAGACTTTAAGATTACCATGAATCGCATATCAATACTAGGGCCATAGGCGTTGCCCCACTCAAAACTTATTTCTTTCTATGAAAAATAATTGCATTTGGAATATTACTGCAAAAAAAAAATTGCAAAATAGACTAAACCCTCCCAAAAAACCAAGGAGCTTATTTTTTTCCGGGAGTGATTTCGGGAGAATGCTCCCAAGTCGCTCCGGCCCGGACCGCGAATTTGGAGCGGGGGCGTGAGGGGGGGAGCACTCCCCCACAACCCTGCCTATAGGAAACGTGAATGGGTCATCCATTGTCGCCTCAATAACCCATTACCGCTCTTTAAATTGGATGCTTTCCGTCAAGGGGGAAATCCCTAAACACCAAGTCTTGGATGGAAAAAGATAAATCAAAAGGGGTTTCAAGAGGCAATGTACATCTGATTTATTATCACATTAAGTTGTTAATTCTAAATTTATTAAAACAGAAAATGAACCTACAAAATATGGTAAATTGGAAGGCTTCTCAGGTTCAGTTTGAATCTAGAACCCAATGTAAATTTCTGCTGCAAATTCCAGATTTGAGAGTGGATATTTCCACAATTACTCATATTTGTCACAAAAAAAATCAGATACAAACTATGTAGTAGATTAACCCTGTTCGACATTTCGGGTGGACACTCCACCCATCATCAGGGAATAAAAAGCTAAAAGATGATGAAAGTGAATGCTGATCAGTCCTTAAATAGGTCAAGAGATAACGGTCAAGAATATAAAATATTATTACATAGATTGATAAATGGACAAAAAAATTAATTTAATGGGAAAGAGTATGATAAATTATAAAATAAATTAATAAACAGTCAAAAAATAAAAGTAATCAGGGTAAGAATAAATTATTAGAACAGTCAAAAAATATAACATTAATAAGAATATAATAAATAATTAACAGTCAACAATAAAATCTTTGAAAAGGGCAGGGGGGAGCGTGAAGTGGAAGAAAAGAGGAGAAGAAGGCACAAGAATAAGTCCTAAAAAGCAAAGGAAAGAGGGAAAGAAAAATGGGGGAAGGGGGAGGAAAGGAGGTAAATGAGGGAAGGAGTCATAGCGTAAGTTGATGGATAATCGGCTTCCAGGACGAGCTAAGTTTATATCCATCTTCTCTATTAAAGTTATTGGGGAGCTTCTCGATCTTGATAACTTTCCCTGATGATTCGAGAATTATAAAATGGGACACAAGCTAGGATTTTTAACTGGTCAAAACAAATAAGGTGTTTGGTGTCAAAGGAGTGCTCAGCAATGGAAGATTTCAATACATGGTGATGGTCAGTATCAACTATATGCTCTTTAAGGCAGGTTATGAAGGGTCAGCATGTCTGGCCAATGTAAGACTTCCTGCATGAACAAGGAATTTGGTAGACAACTGGTCCTTGCATGGGGTTTGACTTATCTTTGGTTGAATGGAATAACTGTCAGAGGGTTTTATGAGGTTTAAATATGGTCTTTATGTTCTTTTTGGCCAAAATATTGGGAATAAGATTAGTGGTTCCTTTTATGTAAGGAAAAGAGATCTGGCCACTTACGAGGGGAGGGATTAAGGTGGTTGGATTTAGGGTTAGAGACAACTCGGAAAGATTTATGAATTTGGGAGGCAGCGTAGTCGTTGGCTCTGAAGGCTTGGATTAGGTGGGATTTTTTCAAGGAGAGGAACTGGGGAGATGAGATTTTGATGACCCTAGAGATCAGAGATTTTAGAACACCGGATTTTTGGGATGAGTGATGGTGAGAATGTGCGTGCATACAACGGTCAATGTGGGTTTTTTTTTTGTAAACTTGATGGTAAGAGAGCCATAAAGAAGGTGGGTGATGAGAACATCCAGGAAAGGAAGGGAATTATCAGATTCAATTTCCATGGTGAATTGAATATGGGGCATAATGCTATTGAGATGGGAGAGAAAGTCATTAAGAGTTGGTTGGCCATGCTGCCAAATAACAAAAGTGTCATCAAAAAACCAATACCAACACTTTAGCTTGTGATGCCATGAGTTAAGGACTTTGGATTCGAAAAATTCCATGAAGATGTTTGCTACAACCGGAGATAGGGAAGAACCCATAGCTGTCCCTTCAATCTGTTCATAGATGACACCTTTGAAAGAGAAGAAAGTGGAGGAGAAGCAAATCTTGATAAGGTTGAGGGTTTCTTCGTCAACAAGCTCAGATATCAGATTTTAGGCTTCAAGGACAGGGATTTTGGTGAACAAGGATACCACATCAAAACTGATCAAAATGTCATGTTCATCAACGTGGATGTTTTTGGTTTTAAGAAAGAAATCAGCGGAATCTTTGATGTAAGAGGGGGTGGAACCCACAAACTGTTGAAGCTTGGTGACTAAATACCTCCCAAGTGCATGGTTTGGTGCTCCAATAGTGTTGACAATAGGCCTAAGGGGAACTCCTGGTTTGTGGACTTTTGGTTGATCATAAATTTTATGAGTTTGGGGGGTACGAGGAATAAGACATTGTTGAATGGATGCGTCAAAAGAAGAGGATTTTATAGCCTTGGTCACAACTTAAGTAATGGAATTAATGGGATTCTTTGAAAGAATGTTATAGAAGGAAGAGGAAAGAAGATTAAGTAATTTGGATTCATAGTCTTCAGTGTTCATAACAACGGTGGCATTGCCCTTATCTGCCTTAAGGATAAGAATGTGAGGGTTATCATTGAGCCACTTGATGGTTTGGGCTTCTTTGGAAGAATTAGGCTTGGGGGGCTTCGTGCTCCCCTCCCCACCCGCGCCCCGCCCCTTCCCTCCGCGTTTTTAATTTATTTATTTAACCTTTAATCTAACACCCTCCCCCCCGACCTTTTCAATCAAATAAATTATTGTTGACCATTATATTCTTATTATTCTTATATTTTTTTACCATTTTAATAATTTATTCTTAGCCTGACTAATTTTATTTTTTGACCATTTATTAGCTTATTTATAATTTACCATACTCTTTCCCATTAAATTAAATTTTTTGACCATTTATCAATTAATGTAATAATAATTTATATTCTTGACCGTTATCTCTTGGCCTATTTAAGGACTGATCAGCACTTGTTTTCATTATATTTTGTCTTTCTGGCCCCTGATGATGGCTGGAGTGTCCACCCAAAACATTGGACAGGGTTAATCTTTACACAGTTTGTATCTGAAATTTTTGACAAATTCCAGATTTGTTACACATCAAATAAGCATAACAAAGGATGTTAAAATAACGTGGGTTTTCAGGCTTTAAAACAAATCTGATCTTATATATGATTTAACAATATATTTCATATTTTATGACAGCCAAAGGAGTCTTTGGCTGGAAAGGAGGAGATCTAGGCAAGCTGACTATTCTATATAAATTTCAGATCTCAAAACATCCCACAGATTGGTGTATTTGGGCTTCAAGGAATGACATCTACCTTCAGATTTTTGCATTCACTTATTTCAGATTTCAAACCAGCAAAGCATAATATTGAAATTATGAGTTTTAGAGGGTTGGAAAACTAGACTGACTGCCTAGAAATTTTAATAGGCACATGGAGTCTATGAGATGACGCTTTAATGAGATTTTTCTCATGAAATAAGGGTTCATTGAGATTACAAGAAATAAATTACAGCACCCTTATATCGCTGTCCTAGAATGCAAAAAAAATGATTTCAAGGCCCTTATTAAGGAAGAGTTTCAAATACATCAAGGGGGTGTGTTTATCACTATGAAATGTAAATTCTAGCCACTTGACATGAAGAAATGTGACATTCTTTTAATCATTTATGGCAACGAACATGATGAATTTAGGCCCTAATTAAGGAAGAGTTTCAAATACATCAAGGGGGTGTGTTTATCACTATGAAATGTAAATTCTAGCCACTTGACATGAAGAAATGTGACATTCTTTTAATCATTTATGGCAACAAACATGATGAATTTAGATGGGGATAAATCACACATAAACCCTTTCAAATAAAGAACAAATTTACCTAGTTCAATGACTCCCTGATATGCTTGAAGAAATCCAATTAGCCACATTCAACTTCAGCAACATAGATCCAAACACATCAAATCTCAATCTCCACTAAGCACCTTTAAAGATTATAAGCTATAGAGTCAGTCTCAATGGACTTTTAACAACCATTACAACACAGGGAGCTCATCTTTTATAGATAAAGAAGTCAAAACCTCCTCCAATAAAATATTAATATCTATCCTAAAACCCTAGAGCTATCCTAGGAAAACATGACCAAGTAATATCCATTTAACTAACTTGATGGACAAGTCAAACAAGTAATAAAATATGAGTTGATATGACACATGCAAAAATCTCCATCGAGATGAGCCAAGAGAAGTGTGATGCATCCTCCAAATAGGAAAGAAACCATGTTGAAACTGCAGCATCCTCCTCAATCTCCTCCAAATGAAATAGCTCCACTAACAAATCCATAATTTAATATGCAAGATTCAATCTCCAAGTGGCACAAGTGGACCTCCAAAACATGGACAAATGTGAAATAGATCCTCATAAAGTGGATAACCCTCAAAATAGGTGGTTGATTGAATGCCAAAGTGTAGACACATGCCAAAAATAACCTCCAAAGCCGGGTCATCCTTGTAACCACCTCCCGCACATGGTCTCCAAGGAAATAACTAATAATCCTCCCAATATTGTGCAAACGACTAGATCCATGAGAAACGGCATCAAACCATCATCAACCCACATTCAAATGTGGTTAGATATCCAACTAACTACCAAGAAGAGGGGTCAGCCCCAACATCTAGTAATGAAATAGTGACAAAACACATGAGTGCCTCAACGTATGTGCCTAGAGGGTGAGGTCTCCACCTTGTTGAGAGGTCTGTTATTGATGTCAAAGCAAGGGCCAGCCATGGTCAAAGTCAAATAGTTGATAAGCCCACAAGAGAACTGTAACCCACCAAAAGTGGGTATCCCTAGGAGAAATTTTCTCCTAATCATCTTCTTACAGCGAGCAGCCCCTGACAGCCACCTTGTAGCCAATGTGATGTGCCATTTTATCTCTACCGCCTGCACCAACCATATGTTTCCTCACCCATTTTTCAAGAGCACGTGTTAGAATGTGGGCAATCCGATCCAAAACGTATGTTATTCATTGTGCAATCAGGTGCTTATGCTTTTTTACATTTGGGCATTTAGCATGGATTATTGGATGACTTGGAAAAAGGAAGGGTTTTTATCGTGGTTTTGTTCCCTCACCTTAAATGGGGGGTTAATCTTTAATCCTAGTCCAATGGGACCTCTTCTAATGGCCCATGGCTTTAGGAAGGGCACTACCTGGGAAACCCTGATTGAGATAATGTGGTACAGTTTTCCCATTCCATACTTATCACTTCCATACATACATTACAAGCCCTATGCTCCACCTCCCATCTCTGGGTCCACTAGGTTCTAGCACACCCCCTCCCCCTATCCACATATCTAGATCAAGCATAGAAACTTTGCCTTGGGAGGTTGATGTAGCTAAAAGAAAAGTAAAAAGCATATCATAGCCACTAGCAAGAAACAAAATTTAATAAAGATTATAAAATGCAAAAGATGGTTGGGACATTAATATTAGTACATGGGCAAAAGCCAAGCATGATCTCTACCCCTAACCATTATGGCCATCACCCGATTCCTAAGGCCAATGTTTCCCCATCATATCATAAAAGGAACCCTTATATGTCCCAACCCCTGGTGGGCGATGAACTATCCCACCACTAAGGGGGTACCCACTGCTACACATCATTCACAACATGCTCTCATTTCCTAGAGCTTCGAGTAGTAATACAAAGAAAAAATCAAGAAAAGGAAAAAGGCAATAAGAAGGGTGGAAAAACAAAGGTCGGGGTAACTCATACATTCACGATTGCTCCCTCCCCACATATATATGCCCAAAATGTGGATTTCCTCATCCTTGCTAACCCTTTGACCATGGGATTTAGCCTTGAGACCCCTTTTCCCCTCCATTCCATTATTATTCATATGCCACCTATTGATTGAAGGATGTACATGTCTTTCCCTTTGGGGGTTGGGAACACCTAATAGGTTGTCCATTAGCCACTCCTACCTAGGGAGGTAACACTATTATGTGATCAAAACCCCAAATTTGGAAGGGGAGCCCCATATGAAGTATCAATTTTCCCTTAATTAACAAGCTTGTTCCACTTAGATTCACTAATGACTACTGTATCTAATGGTGAAGATGGATCATTAGACATTATGTGATCCAAGTCCGGGTGTGACAAAGGACCCTTCCAAGACCTTTTACTTTCGTGATGTGTTAAATTGAATTTTTAAGAGAACAAAAATGAATACCTCTGCATGTAGTAAAGAAGAGGAACATGATAATCATCAGAAACATAAAATTACAAGACATTGATAACGGAGTTCGTCCAGGAGGGACTACATCTTCGGGCCCCGGTGTCAAGATGGTGTAGGTCGCTGCATTAAGTGTTGTCAAAAGTGATGATGTACATAACAAGTGGCGTCGCTATCATACAAGGAAAATGCCCTCATGTAGGAGTGGCTCCAAGAGATGTTCCGCTACAGGAACTCTCAGTCAAAAGGACTCCTATCAGTATGACATAAACTCATGCATGATGATAATCCTGCCAACATAGCATAAAAGGGATCTCAATGCAAACATACATGGCGACAACATGAGTATCCCATCAACATGACGACAAAGGGATCTCGAACAAAACATGACGAATCATTACAACAAGTACATCACACAGATAATTCCGCATTACATCAAGCAGGAATCATGGAAACAAGGAAGAAACAAGATCCCACATCGAACATCAAACGAGGATCTGTGCAGCACAATGCATTGCAAAAAGAAGTACATGAACACACTGCATATACTTCAGATCCTAGGGCCATCTGAAGAAGAGGATGTCAAACCGCTAAAGTTGTTCGTACCATCAATCTCACTGCGTCAACTTGTATGGAAATGACTGCTCGCACATAGAATGTTGACACCTGCACTCCACTTAGAAAAGTGGCCGAAAAATGAAATGAGCAAATGGAAAATCTGAATGCACCATCAGATTTGTGGCATCGAATAGTGCAAAATCGATTGTCACATTTCTGAATTCTAAGAAAGTGGAATTCTGGGGCTTAAGGAATCTTTTAGATTCCCCCTAGATTCCTTAAAGATCCCCTCCTCTGGGTCCTCTGCAAATCAGTTGCTTAGATCAAGAAACTGACTATGCCATTAGGTTCATGTCGCCGAGAGGTGTAAGATCGACATAAAGTTTGTCCAATTTGGACACTACAAAAATTTCACCCTCCTGGAAATTTCGCTCAGTCATGGTTCCACCTCCAATAAATTAATTAAAAACTCTGCCTAGGTTTCCATGCCCACTCTGGTTCCTCCATCCTTGCTAGGCACACTGACAACTGAGGTTTTTATATAAAGTTTTGGGCGGATTTATCAAGAAATTTGTTTGGTGCAATGGTAAATAAGGCAATTTGTTGAGGAGGGGTCGGGGGATCAAATCCTGCCCCTCACAAATTAACTTACATTAGTTTTTTTTTACAAACTTTGTATACTTTGTTGGGGGGTCGGGTCCGCATTGGGCGGCCCGCCCCTTAACTCCCGCAACCCCTTGCTTGTCGGCGCTTTAATTTTTTATGCATTGGCTTTTGTATTAAGGTTGGCTAGTGATGTTGGTACATGGTACACACCATATATGGGGCTGCCTAGTGGGGGCCGGCCCACGTGGGCCAGGCGGGTTCAATCCTCGCCAACCCCGCTTTAATATGGCAATCGTATGGCATATGGTAAGGGTGTGGGTCGGGTCCACCGAAGGTGGCCCGTGCCCACCCCATATATACCTATGTATTGTTATGTGGAGGGTGCCATTGGACCAGCGGGGTCATGGCCGTCAGTACTTATTTTAATTAAATTTTTTTAATGTAGTTTTGGGGTTGGTGGCCCGCCACCACATTATATTTTTTTTATCTTTTATAATAGGGCATTTTTTAAAATTTTGTCTAACATAAGGGTTATTAGACAAATTAAAGAGGCAACAATTTCGCCCACTTTCGGGAGCTAGGTTTCATGCCCCAAGGTCGGTCAAATTGTAGGACACTTAAACCTGGCCCAGAGTCCAACTTTGACCAAAACTTTGACTGGCTCGTTCTCCCTCATGCGAGCTCAGATTGACGAACTGTTCACATCGTTGCGATCAGGACGACGAGATCTGCGCTCTGGTCCTGGTTCAAAAGCATTATGATCATTTTGATTTTCGAGCTTTCATAAGCCCTCTTTGTCCTATGTGTCTTTGGAGCCACCTGGATCAATCCTCCCCACTGAGGAGCTTTTGGTCCTCCAAAAGCATGAAAAACAATCTGCAACTTTTTTGTACCTTGTCCGCATCACAAGCATCCTGAAAGGTCTCGCTTCCATCTCCTTCACCTTTGTTCTTCGGAGCCTTAAGCGATGAGCCGACCCCAGCAACCTTTGGAATCTGTAGTACATTGTTTTGCAAATTACATGTTGAATTTACCTAACCAACTAATGACCCAAGCATCCCACACTTGCCACGAGTTTATAACACATACTCGGTGGTCAAGTTTACATCGAAATGGAAACGATACCCTAGCTACGAAAACAAGGCCAACATATCATTATTGCTTCAACAAGTGATGGAAAACACATCATCACCGCAACACATGATTTACAACAAGAAGGCCAAACACTATTTTCTTTGACAAGTGATGGAAACACAACATCACTTTCAGAGAATAAAATGCGACTCAAAATAATACCAGACATCATTGTTGCGGAACAAGTGATGGAAAACACATCATCACTTTTACATTTTAAAATGCAACAAATGATTTACAAAAGCACGACCATGACAAGCTAACATATTTAAAAACCATTTTTCACTTATCAATGTGAATGAGTCACCTCCTTGTGGTGGTTTTGCTTGTCGAACAACTGCTTCACTTGGTTCATGCACCGACACTGCTCTGGATGGAGCCTCCAACAAGTGGCTCTTTGATGGCCACTTCCGTCGCAATGACTGCAATAGGTTTTCTTCCTCCAAATTTGCTTAACATGTTTCTTTCCCTATTGTTGAGAGGGTCTTTCATACCTCATCCTTTTGTGTGCTACCATTCTTTTCCAACACTTAGAAAATGTATGGTTATGTAATGCACAAAAGGTACATGTTTTTCGATGCCATGTTTTACACTCATTATTAAAAACATGATTATAATCGAAAATGAACATTCGAAAATCGAAACTGGTTATACCTTTCCTTGCCATCTTTGATGTCATTGTGGCAATGAGAGCTTGTCTCCGCTCTTTTCCTGCAATGGATACTGCCATGGGATGATGGGGATGTGTTCCCATTATTCTTTTTCCTCGATGATTTCAACGGTGTCTCGGAAGAATCTAACACCTTCGAGCATTCTCCCTCAGTGTATCTCAAGCATGCAAATTGAGATCTCTGCACAACCTCCAATGGTTGAGTTATGCCTTGGTTATTAACACCAAGTCCTTTTTCCTCCTTGTACATCATCCTGGTAAGGATCCTCATGTTTGTCCCTGTAATTGGAATCTCCAAATTTCCAACAGAAATCATGCTATGTGAAGACGAAACCGGAAGGAAATCAACATCTTTTACCTCCTCTATCGATTTGGAAAGAACTGATGAGGGCCTCTCATCGTCTGTTGTTGGTTCGCTAGCTGTCTCAGCGCATTACCCAACATCCTTTCTGACATACCCAAGTCCTGCCTGACGATGTAATTCTTCTACTTTGATGGGGTTGACGATGCCTTGGCCATTAACGCCCAACAGTTTGGAGCCAATTCCTGTGGTATGATTTTCTAAAACAGTGAAATCATCATCAGGACACATACATGAATTCGGAGAATTAAATTTTACCTCACATGGGTCACGCTGCAGCTTTTCCAAGGCCGCGTCCTTTGCTTGCAGCTGTCATAGCAAACTATGTTTCTCCTCTTTCTCTTCATGTAGACGCATCTTCAATTCAGCGTTCTCTATTTGAAGATTATGTTTGTTGTGCTTCAGTTTTTCCAAGGCCTCTTCTGTGGCTTGCAACTGAAGCTGCAATCGCTCGTTTTCCTCTGTCTCTTTCTGTAGAGTTTCATACATTATTTCCACCCTTTTGGAAATTTTGAACATGGTCTCGTACATCGCTTTTTCATCCTTTGTCGATGCACATTCCATTGTTCATGCTTGCAATTCACATCCACACAAAGACCGCTCTGATACCACTTGATTCAGGTCCGGGTGTGACAAAGGACCCTTCCAAAACCTTTTACTTTTGTGATGTGTTAAATTGCATTTTTAAGAGAACATAAATGAATACATCTACATGTTCTAAAGAAGAGGAACATGACAATCATCAGCAACATAAAATAACAAGACGTTGGTAACGGAGTTCGTCCAGGAGGGACTACATCTCCGGGCCCCGGTGTCAAGATGGTGTAGGTCACTGCATTAAGTGTTGTCAAAAGTGATGATGTACATAAGAGGTGATGTCACTATCATACAAGGAAAATGCCCTCACGCAAGAGTGGCTCCAAGAGATGTTCCGCTACAGAAACTCTCAGTTAAAAGGACTCCTATCAGTATGACATAAACTCATGCATGATGATAATCCCGCCAACATGGCATAAAAGGGATCTCAATGCAAACATACATGGTGACAACATGAGTATCCCATCAACATGATGACAAAGGGATCTCGAACAAAACCTGACGAATCATGACAACAAGTACATCACACAGATGATTCCACATTACATCAAGCAGGAATCATGGAAACAAGGAAGAAACAAGATCCCACATCAAACATCAAACAGGGATCTGTGCAGCACAATGCATCGCAAAAAGAAGTACATGAACACATTGCATCTACCTCACATCCTGGGGCCATCTGAAGAAGAGGATGTCAAACTGCTGAAGCTGTTCATACCATCGATCTCACGACATCGACTCATATGGAAATCACTGCTCACACATGAATGCTCATACCTACATTCCATTTAGAAACATGGCTAAAAAATGAAATGAGCAAATGGAAAATCTGAACACACCATCAAATTTATGGCGTCAAATAGTGCAAAACCGACTGTCAAATTTCTGAATTCTGAGAAAGTGGAATTCTATGGCTTAAGGAATCTTTTAGATTCCCCCTAGATTCCTTAAAGATATCCCTCCTCCGAGTCCTCTGCAAATTGACTGCTAAGATCAGTTAACAGACTACGCCATCAGGTTCGTGTCGCCGAGAGATGTAAGATTGACATAAAGGTTGTCCAATTTGGACACTGCAAAAATTTCACCCTCCTGGAAATTTCGCTCAGTCATGGTTCCACCTACAATAAATTAATTAAAAACTTTGCCTCAGTTTCCGTGCCTGCTCCTGGTTCCTCCATCCTTGTTGGGCGCACTAACAACTGAGGCTTTTATATGAAGTTTTGGGCGGATTTATCAAGAAATTTATTTGGTGTAATGGTAAATAAGGCAATTTGTTAAGGAGGGGTTGGGGGATCAAACGCCGCCCCTCCCAAATTAACTTACATTAGTTTCTTTTTTACAAATTTTGTATACTTTGTTGGGGGGTCGGGTCCACATTGGGCGGCCTGCCCCTTAACTCTCGCAACCCCTTGCTTGTCGACGCTTTAATTTTTGGTGCGTTGGTTTTTGTATTAAGGGTTGGTACTGTTTGGTGGTGTGATGGTGGTACATGGTACGCACCATATATGGGGCTGCCCGGTGGAGGCCGGCCTCGCTTTAATACGGAAATTGTATGGCATAATATAAGGGTGTGGGTCGGGTCCACCGGAGATGGCCCGTGCCCACCCCATATATACCTATGTATTGTTATGTGGAGGGTGCCATTGGACCGACGGGGTCATGGTCGTCGGTCCTTATTTTAACTAATTTTTTGTTAATGTAGTTTTGGGGGTGGCGGGGATGGTGGTCTGCCACCACATTATATTTTTTTTTTATATTTTATAATAGGGCATTTTTTTAAAAATTTGTCTAATATAAGGGTTATTTGACAAATTAAAGAGGCAACAATTTCGCCCGCTTTCAAGAGCTAGGTTTCATGCCCCAGGGTCGGTCAAATTGTAGGACACTTAATCCTAGCCCACAGTCCAACTTTAAGCAAAACTTTGACTAGCTTGTTCTCCCTCATACGAGCTCGGATTGACGAACCATTCACACCGTCGCGATCAGGACAACGAGATCTACGCTCTGGTCCTAGTTCGAAAGCATTCTGATCACTTTGATTTTCGAGCTTTCATAAGCCCTCTGTCCTGTGTGTGTCTCTGGAGCCACCTAAATCATTATGTGTGATTGGTAGGTGGTTTTCATCATGGGTTGGGCAACTTAATTGGGGCCCAAGTACACTAGAGGAGCATTATGACACCCTATAGGTGAAGTATTGAGAACCATGGGACTCTTACCACTTACAGAGCATCATTCTATTCCATGGGCACCTACAACACCCTGAGCAGTCTGCAGTTTGCCCCATATTATTGATGACATGATGCACTTCGACCAAAATGCCCCAACCAGCTTAGTAGTGTGCACATGGTTTGGTAGTTGATCTGAGACCCAGATGAGGTTTGTCTCACCCCTTGAGACAAGGGAGGGTTAGCACCATCTTCAAAGCCCTCAAAGTTGGAGCAGAATTAGGCTATTTTATCACCAAGGGACCCATGAGACCCATTTTGTGCCCCAAACACAAAATGGGGGTCGACATGATGATTTGCATGGAGATCTAGGGGCCAACCCCTAGATCATGATTTTTGGAGCCCTCTACACTCAGTTTGGCACTGGAGGAGCCCAACGCATGCCCTCAAGAGGCCTACATATGCATGACAACAACATTTCCACCCTCTTGTGGGTGATCTATTATGATTCTACATTGGCTTTATGGTCATCTTGTGACCTTACCTAGTATTTGCCCATTATTTTATTGTTTAAGGGGCTAATAAGCTAAAATTAGACATCATTGGACACATACATATTAGTGAGACCTCATTTGATCCATCTCAACATCAAACTTGTGAATTTCAGACCTCTTAGAGAATTCGCACTTGCTTCTTATGGGTGATTTTGGAGATGCTTGTATGCATTTTTGATATATGGAAGTTGATTTTGACATTATTTGGAGCTATTTCTTTGTCTAATGGAAGCATATATTGCATGTTATCTTGTAAGTGCGAATATCTTTCTCTTGAATGTATAATGCATGGAACTAATATTCTACGTTGAAATTATGTGCCCTAATTTGATGGAGATCAATTATCGAAGAATATTTAGATATGTGTTGTATGCATTACTCATTGTAACGTGTAATGAATGTTCCTAATGGAGTACTATTATTCTCCATCAAAATCCATTATTCCATTAAGTTGGTAATTGTTGAAATTTTGATAGCTAGGGCATCAAATTTCAACCTTCTTAGAAGGAATTCGGTTTCTCTTAAACATCCTAGACTTCATATCCCCATAGGACAAGGCACTAATCTTATCACTTGGTGATCAACCTTGAATTTTCTCCATAAATTTCTCTTCTCAAATCCGGTCCTTTTAAGGTTTGGAGAAATTTTAGGGAGGAGGTTTTTTGGTGGTTTGAGAGACTAAACATCAAGAAGTAGGTATTGACTACATAACCTATCATTTTGGTGAGCATCCACTCAAATTTCATCCATAAAATCTATTGACCTAGTTGTTGCTCTAAGAGGGAAACCCTAGTTTCTTCTCCCTTAACTTGAGGACTTTCTTGAGGGTTTCATGAGCCTTGGAATAGTCAATTATCATTGTAAGAAACGCTTTCCTTTTGGTCTTGACCTTGTGAACACTTATTTTCATCGAACATCTCAAAACCCTAGGTCTTGAACCTTGTTTTCAAGGGATTTTCTTTGAGAGAATTTTGCTTCTTCAAAGCCTTGAACTGTTATGGAGCCTCTCTCTTGCATGAGTTCTAACTTGATCATTTTGTTCCTTATACCTAGCTTATCTAGTCTAAATGATCTCCTTCCTACCGGGACTCCTCCCATCAATGAAAATCCATAAAGAGTAGGGGGTTTTTGCTGAGGTGACATTGGGCCTTGTTGAAATTTTGATGTTCTATGCTATCAAAATCACTTAAATCCATAACTTCCTTATGTTGCAAAATAAGTTAAGTAATTGTAGATAGAACATAAACCATATAAACCATATGCACAATGAAAGACAGTCAAGAACTCAATAAGACACAGAGAAGTTAGGTCAATGACCAGGGAAAAACACGAAAGGGGAAAACCCAACCAAGTTCTTCTTCTATTAGAAATCAATTGTTCAACAGAGATACAAAGTACAATGACAGAATGAAGAAGTTCACCCAAATCTGAAGAATATCTTTGATAGCAATAGATGATGCAAACACTAAATCACTTTGGCTCTCCAATATTTTCTCTTACTCTCCAAGTCTCTCTCTCTCACAATCTCCTTCAAATCTCTCCAACTCTCTCTCAAGTTCGAATTCATAATGCACAAGTGAGGTGAGATGATATGAGACTCATATATATAGGAAGGGCAATGAATTATTGACATAAAGGAGGAGCAATATGCATGCCCTGAGGAGGAGTTACATATGCCAAAATAGGATTGTAACTTATGCCATAAAGGATAGGAATGTAACTTATGCATTTAGGAGAGAAGTGTAACTTATGCATTAAATAGGTGTAAGAGGAATCTTTTTATGATGAGTCATTAAAGTGTGTAAGAGAGTGTAAGAGGTGGGTAAGAGCAATAAAGAGAGAGGAATGAATCCATTAAGAGAGAGAGTAACGTATGTATTAATTGAGGGGAGTTACATATGACATGATTGAGAGACTTGAATTTCCTTTTAATAATAATATAATAATATCACAAGAATAATAATAATAATATTAATATTAATGATAATATTGATGATTAAGTCGAAATTGAACTATTAGGATTGGTTGATGATCAAAAGGAATTTTCCATCAACAATGCTTGATTACCAATCGATGCAAAGTGATTTAGTGTTTTTGGAAAGTCATACTTGAGACTTTCTATTTTTATAAATTCATCCCTAAGCTGCCAATTTTCAACAGGCCTCCACCCGTTGTTAGCACTTTGTCTAGCTTTTGTCTTGTAGGGTTTCCCTCTAAAAAGGCCTGCCAAATTTTGTGGTAACAAGAACCATTTCCACACATGTTCTATTTGGTTTAGTGAAGGATATTGCTCAAATTACTAGTGCTAAAGAGGATATCTCAAAACAAAGTCAAGGTTATGGCATTCAAATGGGTGGAAAATGTAGAGTTCTACCAAGAAAGGTTCTAGCCATGGATATTATTTTGAGTATCTTTACTCTCACTTATTCAATCGATCTTTCTATCTCAAGATATCACCACCCAATGTCCTATTTGACAATTCATGGGTATTTTTCGATTTGGGAAATGCACAAGTCGGCCCAACCCACAAGTCGGCTTAATTACAAATTATAAGTCCACTCCCAATATAGGTTGACTCCAAAAATCCCCCTCAACCAATATAAATAAGACCTATAGATTCAATTTCGTTATCGAAGGTGTATAAAGTCTGATTCCATTCAGTAATCGAAGGTGTATACAGTTTGATTCAATTCGGTGATTGTAGGTCTATACAGTCTGATTCAATTTGATGATCAAAGGTGTATACAATCTTATTCAATTTGGTGATCATATGTGCAATCTGAGACCTTAAGGAGTAATTCATGGTTGAAGTGTCACTAGAAAGAAGTCATTGGTTGGAGAAGAGTGGGTTGATTGAAAATTGGTTGATAAATGAAATACTGATTCACCCCCCCTCAGTATTTCCAACAATTGGAATGAGAGCAAGTACCTTCAATCACAACCTAACAACTGGAAGGAAGATCCCCGAAGAATAGATGGCAAGGTCAAGAAGGAAAGCCTCCAAACCCTCTAAATAAATCTCCTCCTCAGTCATTAAATAAGAAGATAATCAGGTTGGAAAAGCTCCCTTGTTAGACGGAACAAACTATATATCATGGAGCTCAACAATGCAGTTCTATTTGATGGCTCTAGGATATGATGTATGGGATTCAATCTATGTTACTTGGGAGCGGGAGCGGAAGCGGGGAGCGGGAGCGGGAGCGACCTTTTTCAGAAGCTCCCGGTTTGGGAGCGAATCCAGGAGCGATTGTTTAAAAATATATATATATTTTATAATTTTTTAATTTTTGATACATATATGTCAACAAAAACATGTAGAATGATGAATTAAACATAAAGAACATAAAAAAACATAGATTGATCATTGAACCATATCACATCAATCACCTAGAAATTATAATCGTCATCAACCATGTCCACAAGATAGTAATTTTACACATATTACAACTGCAACATATTGAGTCTCATGAATCATGATTCATCACATTCAATCTTAAAGTTTCAACTTCAAGATTTTAAAATTGAAATTCAATAGCATTTATCATCATTGATCACAAAAGTTGTACAGGTACTTGTAAGCTAAGTTTAACCATTACAAGAAGTAATATCTTAGATATTTCTACGTTCTAACTTCTAACTGTTAACATGATATTAAATGTTATAAATTTATAAAATGAAACATGAATAATGAAATGAAATGAAACAACTTTAGTCTTTCACGAAGCATCATATTCATAATTCACAATCATTACCAATGAGTTATAATTGCCAAGGCCCAACTTCAAACTTCAAATTTTCATTGTCAAAGTGATATATTGTTTACAAAAAATATCATTATGATATGAAAGAGTCAAGAGTCAAGAGTCAAGGACTCAAAACTCAACAGTTATGAAAAGTTAAAACTAAAGTCCAATAGAAACTAAAAAGACAAGTAAACTGTAAA
>APFE031093977.1:19900-42372 GCA_000404065.3 Pinus taeda | reverse complement strand
TAAAGAATACATCAGTTAACTCAGTGCATCGATAGTTCAGTGGAGACAAGTGTTAGAGGTGAGTGAAAGGGCAAGACAACTGTCAGTTGTGACTATAGTTGTGCATGAGATTTGCAAATGCATGGATTGAATAATGCCAATGAGGATTGCGTGGTATAACCAAAGGGAATACGAATTTGGATCACACATTTTGGTGTCATTCTCATCCATTCTCTATGCAGGATTGCGCAGTGGAGGCAGGCAAGCAGTAGGGGTGATTTGAGCCAGTGATTGATTCAGATCTGTGTTGTATTGTGTGTAACAGGTGGAGCTAGTATTATACTGTGTACTGTTACATGATCTCAATCAATATAATATACAGATAGTTTGGGGTTTTTAGCGAGATGCTTTCCCCGTGAAATATTGTGTTATGTGTGATTGATGCTTCTATATTCGCATGCAATTGTTTCTGCTTTCGCAAAATTGATGATCAATGGTAGATGAGATTATGTATTATGCATGCATTCTGCAATAGTGTATAATCAGGATAATCTCGGTTGAATAAGTGTCATATTATTCATGAAATTTCTACACAAGGTAGTTTTAGTATCATTGTGTTGATGATCTTGATGAATTTGTATAAGCACAATGGAGAAAACCTTTCTCTAGGATGTCACCATGATATTGTGGGCTTTAAAAGTTTCCAAACAAAGTTGTGTCATATTTTCCATCTATTTGTGCAGGGAATCAAAGCACCACTGCTAAGGATCACATCTAATTCACACTCAATCCAATGCAATTGTAGGGGTGTCACTAAGCATACTATACGAATACCTTGCTACATGATGTTTGGCACCGATGTGAAGTGATCTGTTGTTCTTGAGAAGCTTGTAATAAGATTTTGAACAATTATTGAATTAAGATATGACCTTCAAGAAGATGGTGAACTTAACTTGTTCCTCCTCTTAAGACCATAAGAAGAGTTTAAAGAAGGATAGATTTTGAACATTACCCAATGGATATCTCAAAAAAGATGATGAAACAGTAATCATGGTTTCTATAGAATGCAATGGAGGTTATCACTCTCTTAAAATGCATGCACAATAAGTAACATAGTGGAGAATGAAAACAATCAATTAATATACAGCAAAAGATGATACTTGAATGTAGATGAAATCCAACACAATTACATCTATGAATTGCAATTTTCATTAATTTCATAGCTAGGTATCCCAACCTATGGATATGAAAATAATAAATGATGGAGTCAAAATGGAATGGAATAGAATGGAACATGATCAAATAGCCCATTAGGTGAACTGGCTTATGGGACCAAGATGCCTACATACAAAGCTTTTTCTGTAGGAAGTGACAAGGAACAAAATTTCCCAACTATGTCAGTCTACACTAAAAGGACCACGGATAAGGTTAAAAAAATAAAAATAAGAACCTATAGAGTATAGGTTTAAGAGATGGGAGAATAGACGAGGTTATCTCCCTAGACATAAATAGGCATTGTATCCCACTGTACGGTTCATCAAGAAGTTTTCTAACATGCTTTGGTTAACAAAAAAGAAAATACTACTTTAAAAGTAGTGACTTGGCATGAGACATAACTCTGAAAATCTTGAGCTACATATTGATGTTACTGACTAATTAATTGAAGACTGTAATTTAGTACTGAACGTGTGTCATCATAATGAAAGTTGTACTGAGATTGCTCTTGCTAGCTTCCATTCCTCAAATGTCTCACACGGGTCATTATACAATATGACAGCATACTATGTTCTGAGAAAAAGTATTGAATCGTTTCAAACATCAAGATCTTATTACTTCTTGGATACCACACAGATTTTGAATTTTTGACAAGAATCTCCTGTGATAAGTAAGGTTCCTTAGTATATCGTACAAAAATCAATAAAGCAGTAATAGATGCAACTAGCAATTCTATCATGGGAGTGAAGTTTCTTACTATTTCATGCAAAAATCAACAATGTAGTAATATATGCAACCTGCAATTCTATAATGAGGTTAATGAATATAGAGTAAGAATTTGTGGTTTCCTTGCCAATTTCAGGGTTATAGATCAATCATTAAACAACCTTAAGAGGCGTCTTAAGTGGCCAAACTCTTGGAATAACTTCACTGGAAGTAAAGTAATATTGTGGAAACAATGCCATTGATGGAGTCTGAAATCAGACATCTCGAACTAGAGAGTAAGAAACAATATCACGATGGTTTCATAAACCAAAATGTTAATATTTTTCCAAACTAGAGCAAAATAATGGCTTCAAAGAGAATTGTGGAGAAATTAAAAGATTTTAGGACCTATGTTGGAGACCTTTACCATCCTGGGAAAATGCGTTGTCTAGCTAAGGATTTTTTTTTTGAAAAATATAAAGAAAAACTCTTTCAACCATTCCACTAAAATACAAGAATGAGTAGGAAGAGATTCGTTCAAACAATGTCTCAAGTTCAAAGAAAATAAGTCCCAAGAATGAAAAACAAACATTGGTTACAACTTAAAATGGAGTTTAATGGGATTATCTCCATGACCTTTCTCAAGGACCAGTAGCCTATTCTGAAAACTAAGAAACAGGTATTTGATTATTCACAGATGCTACAGTGTCTGATGGACAAATCAGTGCAAGAATTCTAGATCTCTTGAAGAAGTTATTTCCTATCCAACAAAGAGAAAAAGAGTGACAGATGTTTATTATCCAAGGAATGATAAGAGTTTGTACTTTTGTGATACAAGTTTTCCCTTCTGTGATATGGGACAGCTCCTCCATAATGCAAATATATATTACTCTGTGGTTCAAATTGTGATCCCTTAGACTGAAATCCAAGTCATCTCCTTACACAATAGTGATGTGAAGGCTTCTACAAATTTCTGAGGCTACAAACCTGTGACTATTACCCTAAGATGATAATCTTGTAGTTTGTTGCTAGTCTCTTCTTGACTTGGATGCGAGGTTATGTAATGGCATATGTTATGAATGTGATGCAAGGTTCCTCACTATGTTACAACAGAGAGCAAGTCCTTTGGACTAGGTTACGAGTTATTCTCTCACATAGCAAATATTGATGCGAATCCATCTACTTAACTAGATTGTGGTTCTCCTCTAAAGTATAACTAATTTCTTAGGTTAACCCTATGAAGCAGGGATCTGAATTCCTACTTTGCCCAGTGATCCAAATCAACTTTAATGCAAGTCATCTCTCGAGACATGACTGTAATATGAGACTGTAATCTAAGTTGTTCCTTGATCCGAGTTACTCCTTACATGCAATTTTGACATGACAGTCATACGACAAGTCTATTCTACTTGGATAGTGATGTGATCTAGTGATGCATATAGTATTGTTCCTTCCTTGGCTTCAACTATAATACCGATCCATGTACAGAGATGTGTAATACCTATAATACGGTGTTGCGAATTTACCTTCTGGGCATAACAATGATACAAAGAGACATAAAGACTAAAGCAAGCAATTTTGACATAAACATAAGCAAATCCTTTTGGGTTATACAATTCCTCTTCTAAATACAATGCAAGCCTTGAAGTTAAGCATCCAAGTGTGGATGGTCCGAATTCTTGAGGCGGGGTTTATATGAATCTACAGTCCTTCAACAATGTGAGTTCCTTTATCTCACATAACAGTAACATTTCCCTGACATAACAGTAATGCAAAGACTGATAATAAATATCAGAAGGTCTCCTCTTCCTACTCTTGAAGTCTATTCGAAATTCCAAATCCATTCGAGTTCAGCTAGCAATCTGTATTATCTCTTATGGTGTTCATAGATAGACCATTTCACACATATTGGAGGAATCATACAAAAGCAAAATGCATATTTTAGTTGTGACTTCATTCTGAGAACAGAACAGTGAATAGAGATCTAGCTGCCCCAATTCTTTGTATCATATTTAATAAAAGGAAATAGTTTTAGGTACAAGGTCCAACTTGTAAAAAGGATAAGGATTTGTAAAAGCTTTCAGCACAAATTCTACCCTACAGAAGCTCGAGGAGAACTGTTGTTGTAGACTAAGTTGAAAAAACCTATTGAAATTAAACCAAGGTCTTGCTCGATTTGGTAAGAGAGTCCCACATGGCTGGAAGGAGGAACATGTAGTCATTGAGCCCTCATGCATTGAAGTTGGCTCCTGTAGTTTCTTCTACCAAGAGCTAGCCTGCGTATCCGGGATACGCCCCTCTTCCATACATTCCCCTGCAAGAAGACAAGCCCTCTAGAGGCAGAGCAACATCGCCTTGGAAAAAAACCAATATTGAAGGGATTTGTACCAATCCCCACAAGCACAGTGGCAATGTTTATGATCATACCATCCATGCCCACATCGACATTATGGGCTACAAGAGGTATGGTCTGAGGGTCGTAGAGAGGCTGGTAGAAAGGCCAGGTGCACTAACCAGGGCACTGTGTTACAGAGTTTCCAACCCATGCATATGGCAAAGAGACTGAGCGCCTATATGGCCTTTATATTCAAGGAAGCAAATAGAGGGAAAAGGATACAGATCTTTAGGCTTAGGAAGCTTAGGTATCAATGATTCAGGGTCAATATTAATTCCCTTTTTCTGAGTTCTTGGACACAAGTATAGGTCTAGGAATCTGTCATAAGCTGAAACATTTCTCAATGAGTCGAACCTTTTAGGGATGAATTTAGGACGGTCTTCCTCATACATAAGCTGATATGGATTAATCTCCTCCTGTGTTGGAATATACTGAGGTGGAGGATTGTATGATTCTTCATGCCCAAGTAACTTTGGTTTTGGGTCTGGGATATAACTCAGCCCATTTGCCATTTTTTTCTGATGGTTTGAGATCATCTCCCCACATCAAATAGAAGTGAGGCTTTTGTTTAGCTTTCTAAAACGTTATCCATCCTTTCCGAATTGCTCTCACAAGCTTCACAACCTTTTTAGCTTCCCATTTTGATGGGATAAATCTCCGCTTGGGTTCTGGAGCATTAGACAAGGGATGACCCTTATCTTTCCAGTCAACCAATCAACATAAGGCTCATATGGATTGACTTCAACATGAGGTATTGTGTCTTTACATAATCTACCAATAAACTTGATTTCCTCCTTTGTTAGCTCAACCTCTTCATCATTATATTCGTCATATACCTTACGCCAGTCACTGGAATCATCTGTACTAGTGAGGAATGAATCTAGCTGGTCCTTTTTAGGTTGTTTCTTGATCTTCTTACCCTTAATATCATTGCCAATGTGTTGTTCATATTTATACCAACAGAGGGGAACATCTCCAACAGTGTTTCTGGAAGGAACCTTGTCCTCCAAAGAATCAGACTCTTTAGCTCTTTTAGGCCTTTCATCATCCATAATCAGCAAAGGCTCATTATGGTAGATCAGTTGCACTGTCGGCACCTCCTCTGCCATAGACATAAACGACGACATACCTGAACAGAGTCCCAACATAGCCATGAACAACCACCACCCATTCATGCCATTAGCCAACCCCATGATTCTAATGACAATGTTTGCAGAAGAATTATCAACATAGTGTCTCCTACCCAAATCTATCAGAAACCAATCCTCAAAAAATATACGAGCAACAACATTAAGTCCAATCCCTGCCCTTAAGAACCAATAAAAGATTACAAGACCAATCTCAGAGCAATTATAACAAGCTCGAGTTTTGGTCTTGAAAACCACATCATTTCTTGTAGAATTTCTTCACTTGTAGCATCTAACATAAATGCCATTATAGCCTGTTGAGTTGTTTATTTTTATGCCAATTTTACTACCATTACATTGTGCCACTTATCAAGGTTCTGTGTAGAGTTCCGGTGAATTGTTTCAACCTGTTATCTATTCCAGTGACTTTCTGTTACATTTCTAACTCAATTTTGTGGTTCAAGAACTGGAGCATGGTGAGTTTGCTTGTGTCGAGACTGTCCATTTGAATGGAAAGCCATGTCTTTTTACTTTGAAGCAAGATCTACACTACTAGCCTACATAGGAACTAACCTTTGAACTTGAGACTGTAGCATGGCATCGGAGAACCATCAAAGCTTTGGGAGATAATTCTTAATGAGGTTGGTTTCTAAATTTGAGCATTTCCTTTCGCTACATCTCATTGTGCCTCTACCTATCCTTTGAAGCAAAACGTTGTGTATCAGCCTCCAGTCAACAACTTCTTGTGGCTTTGTCGTAGTGATGGAAGGTGCAGAGAGTTTGTATAGTGCTTTGGAGGCTTCTATACCATGCCTACACTCATGTCAGGCAATTAACCATGTAATATAAGAGTGAATAGTTTCATGGATTCCTTGTTCTGCTTAATAATTGCTACAAAAACATTGGAGTAACAAAATTGTTGCCTTGAGCATAAGCAAATCCCAAGAGCAAGGCAATTCAAATTTTTCCACCTCGATTACAGATAGGAAGGAGAAACTCTCCATGAGGCTATATGTTGCAAAACATCATGTGAGACATAGATTAAGGGTTAAATTTTATAATGATTAGCATATGCTCTTAATCATAGCTTTGATGTTTCTCTAGTAGCATATGTGGGAATTATACCCTCGAATCGATATATTAAACTCAATAAGCATTTGGGACCAGCGGCGCTAATAATAGGAAGAATGCAGCTTTTGAAATAAGAACAATCTCTTAAAAATAAATTCAGTAGCATTCCTCAGAATTTGTTGTAGAGTGTATATTTTTGGCAATTAGATAATCCAAGAGTTGATCCATCACAATGCTGTAACTGAAATGGAAGGATTATCAAAAGCTATAAAATTGATAATGTGATAATTAGCAACAACAATTATTCTACAGAGTTAAATATTCTTAGCGAACGCAATGGCCTTCACATGGATGGACATGGTGCAGAGTGTCAGTGTATTGCTTTTTATGGCGATAAAGAGGGTATCTCTCTTTTTTTCATTCTAAAAACAATTTGTTTTACGAATATATTTTAGGATTACAAGTCCTTATGAGGGTTACAATCTCTTTATAGCGGAATTTGGGGTTTAGTGGGCTTTGGGTCCAGATTTTGAACTAAAGCTCTGATACCATGTGTAAGAGCCCTATCCTAAGGTCTTCTAACAGATCTATTTCTGATGAATTTAAAAGTAATTAGAGGCAATAATTTACTTTCTTACAAGACTTTTAAACAAATAAAACTTTACCATTTACATTCTAATCCTTATAACTTATGGTGAACATTTCATTTTAAGAAAATTACATGAGTAATCTATAGAGTAATACCTGTACCAGTGGTTGGTGGAGATGCCTTTGAGCTGCTGCTCCTGCTGAATGCTCCTCTTGACTGACCCAATTGGATTTACCTCCCAGCCAACTAGGAATAATTCCTAGCCCAGGAAACCTCCACAGGTTTCCTAGCCCTCCGAGCCCAAGTCCAACCAGATGTAGTGTGTGTGTCCAAGATGAATGATCTAAACCAAGATGAACAATATTTCCCTCCTCTCAACAACCCAAGAAACCTCCATAGGTTCCTAAGGTCTCCAAAAATCACAGCAAATCCTAAAATCACAGCCAATCCCAAAATCAAGCAAGGCCCCACATGCCCTTTTCTCCCTTCCCCCTTCCCTTTTATACCCTCCCTCTCTTCTCCATCTCAACCACCACTCCTTAATGTCATTAACTTCTCATCCATCCTTACAGTTGACTTCTCTTCTCCCAAGTAAATATGGGAGTACATTTGGAAATGTGATATGAATATAAAATTGGGAAATTTATGGAAGAGGACCATGTCTTCTCCCAAGTAAATCTGAAAGTACATTTTGGAATGTGAAATGAATATATATATATATATACTGATAATTAAATAGAGAGGACTATGTCTTCTCCCAAGTAAATGTGAGAATACATCTGGGAATGAGATGTAATTAAATGGAGAGGACCATGTCTTCTCCCAAGTAAATGTGAGAGTACATTTGGGAATGTGAGATGTAATTAAATGGAGAGGACCATGTCTTCTCCCAAGTAAATGTGAGAGTACATTTGGGAATGTGAGATGTAATTAAATGGAGAGGACCATGTCTTCTCCCAAGTAAATGTGAGGGTACATTTGGGAATGTGAGATGTAATTAAATGGAGAGGACCATGTATTCTCCCTAGTAAATGTGAGGGTACATTGGAGAATGTGAGATGAATATATATATTGATAATTAGTTGGAGAGGACCATGTCTTCTCCCAAGTAAATGTGAGAGTACGTTGGGGAATGTGAGATGAATATATATATTATTTTAAATAATGGAAGGAGACCATATCCTACCTAAGATTCAATTTGAGAAGGAAAGTTGGAAATTTGAATAATAGAAATCATGAATTTTATATTAGACGATAAATTTATAGTTTCCCAAATAGGTATTCACCAATATTTTTCAATATTTTCAGGTAATGTAAACATTAATAAAATTTGCAGGATAAGATTTAAGTGGGGCATTACAAAGTTGCTATGAGAATAGAATTAGAATTTGATTTCCAATTTAATTCAAGGACAAATTAAATTGGACTCTCTTGTTTCCATTTCTCAACATAGAACTCCAACCTTGTATATAGGATGTTGACAATATCTTAAATTGAAAATTTATCTAATATATAACATTATTGTAACACTCTACAAATTTAGCAACCCAGAATTTTTCTTTTTCAAATTCTCTGGAATTTGCAATGCAATTCTAATTATGTTATCTTTGAAATTTTTCTGGCATCATTCATTCTCTCACCATAAATTCCCTCTGGTGCAATGTCTAAAATGTATTCAAGTATGGCATATCTCTACATTGTTGTCACGAATGATAATGTTTCTTCAGAAATATAACACAGCACATATTGATCATTAATGGTCTTCAATGACTCCACAATATTCAGAAATGCTTTTAGATATCAATTGTATCAAACCATTTCAGTGTTGTTCCAAAGTGCATTAGCAATGGTACATTGTATTCCCATATTGTACGTTGTCATATATATTAAAGCTTTTTTCCGTCTGGCTGCAACTGCAATAATTAATATTTACATTATAATTTATTGTCTTTGTCTTGGTATTTGTGTGCCATTCTATTTCATAATGGTCCAGATCTCCTCAATAGTATTGATATCTCTTCTACTGTAGCGTATGGGTCCATGCCTTTGTTCTATCGTTATTGAACGTTATTATGTGGCTTGAATTTGATCGAACCATTTTTTTCATTACCTTTCTCTCTACAACCTCCTTTCTTCAAGCTTTAGTTCCTACTTCTAATAAACAGTCAAACTGGCTAATGGAGTCTTACATTTCTTCCAACAAATGGTGTAAGTAGCTCAACTTTTATCAATAGTCCATAATGCATCTATGAAAGAGTAGTAAGATACATTATTCATGTTTCTTATGAGGTCAATTCTTCATCCTCCTTTTGCATATGTCAGACAATAACTTCAGAGATGCCATCCATTTTGATCAGCTTAGTCGCAGCCTTAGACTTTGGCCCCTTATTGTGAATAAACAAATCCCAAGCAACAATTCTCTTGCTAATAAAATGTCTCTAAACTCCTCTCCTTCTCCAATAATATATCTCAAATCCCATGCACATTGATCTACCATAGTTACTGAACTCTTTTCATCAAGGAGTGTGATCAACAATGTCATGAAGAAAAGTAAAAGAGATTTTGTTTGTTCTAAGTCACATGATGCTCTATCTACTAGGCAATAAGTTGCCTCCAATAACTTCTCATCTGAGGAGTCAAATGAAATGCATTGAACCTATACCTGAAAGTGCCTAAAAATGCATGCATCTCTTCTCTCCTTTTTTAAATGAAAGTGCTTGTTACTGCCTCCTTTGTCTAGCAATATTCCCAATTGGAGTCTTAATAGAATCATACTTGTGTGTAGGGCGATAACATTCAAATATTTTTTTATTTTAAAGGCGTTGCATTCGAAGAAGATTTTAATTATTTGAAACTAGATATTACTCTCTCAAGCGCAACACCCACCTCCTTCATCTGTTGCAATAAACATCTTGTTTGACATAGTTATTTCCAAAGAATTGTGATTATTTTGTTTGCAATAAGGAGATGTTTTCCTTTATCGTCATCATGTTTTACAGATACATTATGAGTAGAGCCCTCTTTTTCCTTATGAAAAATCTTCAACGTTATTAAATTTGTGATGGAGATACTATACACAAATTTCAGTGCCTCTAATTATGTTGCCCCAACATACTGTAAAATCATCTTTCTTTGAACCCTTTTGAGATATTTCTAAATTGATGGGAGATGCATATGAATAAGGGGAATTTTGAGGTCTAAAATGGGCCTCCTAAGGAAATTATAAAATAATAGTGGAAATAATAAAATAAGTTTACATTACATCATCAAATTTTAGAGGGAAAAAAGAAAAAACTATATTTTCAACTCGTATTTTCAACTTATCTCCCTATGGGTTTACTCAAATTTTGAGCAGAAACACTCATTGGATGAAAAAATTGATTTCTCATCCAAGGAGTACCCATGGTGCATAATTTTATTGGACCCTACTACATGAAAAATGTGATTGCAATCAAATATTTTCATGTATTTCTCATTTTTTTTGTAGCAGGGTTCATCGAAAGTATGCAACATGGGTACTCCTTGGATGAGGAATTAAATTTTGCATCCAACAAGTACTCTAGCTCAAAATTTGAGTAAAAACCTTAAGGAGATAAGTTGAAAATAAGAGTTGAAAAAGTAGTTTTATTATTTTATTATTTTTTAATCTTTTTACTTTTTTACTCCAAAAATGGTGAATCATCCCCCATGGTTGACTTCATCATCTTGAATACTATTGGTTCTTATAAAGTTTATTTTGGTTGTACATTTTTCTTAGGAGGCCCATTTTAGACCTCAAAATTCCCCTAATGATTGGTTTCAAATTCTTTCCAAGACATTAGAGATAGCTTTGGAGTGGTGTCATTTTCTTTTTATTTGCATATTCAAGGATTTGTTGTCAATATTTGGATTTTTCTCCCCCTCCGATGCCATTGATATAATACTAATGGATTCTTCGTTTCTTCCTTGAGTATCTCCCCCTAAGACCAATATAGGTTATTGGTTGTTCTTTACTCTTTCTATTCTAGACTTTAGTAGGTTGTCTTCTCTTGTTTTCATTTCTTTCATTGTTTGTTCTTCTTGAATTTGCTTCCATCTTACGTCTAGATCTCTTTAGAATAGGTGGTAGATTACAATCCTTAGCTTTGAGGCTAATATCATCACACACAAAACATATTGTGTGGCCAAGAAATAGAGAAAATGGTGTGTTTATTTTTGCATTAATGTTTTTATTTATACACTTTCTATTCAACATATTTATGTCCAAATTCATTACAAAAATGACAGTAACCATAAAAATGATTTGTGTACCTCGTGGGTGATAACCTTCTTATTTGTTGCATCTTTTGTTGACTAAACTTGATTTGTTTTCTCTTATATTTTGTTGCTACATGTTCATGACAAGAAAAACATGAGATTTTTTTTTACGGGAGCAAAGAATGTCCTTTGAGATCTTCCAAATTTGTTTAGCTCATCTCCAGGGGAAAATTTCCTTTTTTCAAAGAGCATTTTCTTCGACTCATTATTTTCATTTTGATTAATAATGCAAGTTTCTTCTCCTACAAGTATTTTTAGGGCTTTTATGTCTGTAGAGTCTCCAAAATGTCTTCAAAATATCATCCACTTTCACCATTATCACCACCATTTCACTCACATGTCGCAACTCCATAGCCATATAATCTTTCATTAGCCTCCATTTCATGATTACATGGGGTTACCTTTGTGTTTTCCAAAAGATAATGATTTCTAGTATTATAAGTGAATTAAATGGTTAAAACTTAGAAAGATGACATATAGTTGCTAATACTTAAAAGTGGATTGAGTTTCATGACATATGTAGGTCATTTGGAAGCTTCCAAGGCACCCTTATGTAGCCTCCAATGCTCAAATTCGAATTTCCTTCAAGATATGGAAGACGATTTGGATAAAGTTCAAAGAGGATATGTGTCTCATCATTACCTATTTAAGTTGTAACTCTATGAGATTTTCTAGGGATCTAGGGAGAGAATAATGGACCCCCATTAATGAGGTGGCTTCTTATGTTTTTGTATAAATAGGAGAGTCTTCTCCTTTCATAGGCATGTGTAAAGTTGGGGAAATGTTCATGTTTTGAATATAGAATTTGGATTTGGCACCATGCTCATGAGCGATGTTCACTTTGATTTGGTTATGCTTTCATTTGGAGCCTCTCAACTTTCTATCTCTCATGCTTTTAGATTGGCCACCTACAATGTGTGAGATTTATTGTTTTTTTTTTATTTATTGCTTTCATAGATTAATGTTTATTTATTTCATATCTTTTCCTATGTGAGAGGTTAAGAGTGATTGTTTTTATTTTCTTTCTACCTAGAAGTTAAGAGCATTTGTTTTTATTTGCTTTCATATATTTTCCTGTGTGAGAGGTTAAGAGTGATTGTTTTTATTTGCTTTCTACCTAGAAGTTAAGAGCATTTGTTTTTATTTGCTTTCATATCTTTTCTTGTGTGAGAGGTTAAGAATGATCATTTTTATTTGCTTTCTACCTAGAGGTTAAGAGTGATTGTTTTTATTTTCTTTCTTATCTAGAAGATTAAGAGCATTTGTCTTTTTTTGCTTTCATATCTTTTCCTGTGTGAGAGGTTAAGAATGATTGTTTTTGCTTTCATTTCTGAAAGAGTGGTGTGCTTTTCAATTCCTGCAAGATTGAAAGATTAAGATTTCAATTCCACGTGTTGTACTATAATTGTACTATAATTTCTTTTGAATTGAGTGCTGATTTAGAATAGATCAATTTGGTTTGTCATTATTTGGTTTCGTAGTTAGATTGATCTAAATTGAAAGTTAATTTCTAGCATATGCAGTGCACGCATGCTTCGCAAATTTTACGAAACCCCCAGGTTGACAATTAAATGATAGGTAATTAATTTGCCTCAACATTTTGGCATCGTTGCTGGGGAAGTGTGCATAGGAACTAGCTTTCAGTTTAGAGTTCATTTTTTTCAGTTTTTTTCTAGATGCATGATTAAAGCATGTAGATGCATGAATCATTTAGCTGCATATCATTTTTATATTAAAAAAAATGATATTAACTATTTATGGACAAAGGATCTAGCATGCATCTTAAACATTCTTTGGAGCACAAGGACTACATTGAAGAATGGTATCGAAACGTGATTGCGCTACGACATTCATCTGTTATTCAAGAGATCTTTGCAGTAAATCTAAAGGTTGAAATGATTTTTCATGTCCTCATGCACAATCAGGTACATTTTTCAAATTTGGATATGAACGTTCTAGAAAGTCTAATCCGTAAATGGATCCATTGGAAACATTCATATACTTAAAAAATAAAAAATAATTTTTTTCGAGTAGATAAACTAGGAAAAATAAAAGTTCTTGATTGCATTTTTTTTAAAAGTTCTTGATTTCATTTTTTTA
Organism: Pinus taeda; assembly: GCA_000404065.3. NCBI lineage: Eukaryota > Viridiplantae > Streptophyta > Pinopsida > Pinales > Pinaceae > Pinus > Pinus taeda. The sequence continues at coordinate 28,895 of APFE031093977.1, read as the reverse complement.
AGTTCTTGATTACATTTTTTTAAGTTTTTAGACTTTAAAATCTTTATATTTTTATTTGTTTTCTTGCATTTTTTTCACTAACCTCACAAAAATATTTTCAATAAAAAATCATGTTTGATTTTATTAATAATAATAAAACATGTTAGATTTTTTTAAATATATATATTATCATCTTTTATTTTCAATATATATATATATATATATATATATATATATATATATATATATATATATAGATATAATATATATATTATATATATATATATATATATATGTTTTTGAATAAAGGAAATGTAAATTTTTAAATAAAATTATCAATTATCTTTTTTAAAGAGAATTGACAATTTAGCCTCTCATGCGACCTGCAAAGGAAAAAAATTGTTAGCTTGGAATCCAAATCCAAAAATTCATCATAGTAAAAAATAAAAAATCTTAATTTGAACTTGATCTAATTTGCTGCATATCTAGCATTTTTTCATCTTTTGTTGTAATTGTTGACAGTCGTATGTGTTAAGGATCAAATCTGAAGGGGATTTTCTCTTTCTTTAGTTCTGCCCCACTGCTACTTAAAGCCATAGGTCAAAGATTAGACGATTAGGTTCTCTGTCAAATATACAACAAAAAGATTAGTGCTAAGTAAGGAGGAATCGGTTTTCAACTTCGTACAAGAAACAATGTATTGAGACAAGTCTGATGGGCTGAGGACAGCATAAGGAGTAAGGCTCAAATTAGGAAAGAGGCAGATCTGACCGGCGCACAGTGACATAGATGTTTTGACTGATACCTACTCTCATACCCACAAAGCATTAGAAATAACCATTGTTTTGAATGAATTCCCGCAATCCCAGCCAACCTACCAACTAGAAATAGATTCGCGAGGACCTTCCAATCTGTGTGAGAATCAGCCCACCTCAACTTCAATCGAGCATAGCGGCACTGAAGAGAGCAAACCATGTTCTGACCATTTGAACAAATTGGGATTCAGCAGACTTAATTTCAGGATTGCATACTGATTCCAACTGTTGCAAGCCATCATCATTTTCAAAACCCATTTTGGATAAACAAGAAATCTAGAGAAGCTTGAGATTGTCAATTTTCTCATAGGAGAAGCAATAACCATTATTTAATTCCAGTCTGGAAGACCCAGCAGTTACCTCAACAGAGGAAATGCGTAGCAGTTTTCAACACATCATTTTAAAACATGTTTTCTCGCCAAATGAAAACGAATTTCAAAAAACTAGAACGCGGGTTTTTCTCAGAAAAGGGTTAACTATATTATCAAGGAGCGATTTTTTCAAATTCATAACCAATTGGGAGATTTTCAAGGTTCTTTGCAGCCTTGTTTTCCAGGTTGCGTGAAAAAATGGTTTTTACATATTGTCTTGAGATCATGCAAGTCATTGAAACAAATCCAGTTTGATTGAGTCCATGAGAAAGACGTCATGGTGTTGAAGGAGAGCAAGTTCAAGCAAAAACTGTTATGAAATTTATGCGTCATGGTGCAGGCATTGCCAGCACTTGGCTTCGGACATTGCCAACACTTGGCTCCGAAATATGATGCTGCTGCGACTGAGTCGAAACCACATTTCATTTTCAAAACCGTTCAAATATTCACTTTCAACACTTTGACTTTTCATTTTCAACCATGGCAAATTTCGATATTACGTAGGTTTTTTTCTTGTTACGTTGTGAATGTTATACATTATGTTTTATGTTGTTATGAGTTGTTTTATATGTGTTTTTGTTTGTAACATTTATAGATAATGATTTGTTATTTCGTTATGTTGTTAGTTTTAACATTATATGTTTTAGTGTGTTTTTTTATCTTTTAATGTTTTATGTATATAATGTTATGTCATTGTTTATAGGTTTGTACATATGTTTTTTTATATGTTATGTTTTGTTTTTAAAGTGTACATATACATATATATGTTGTGTATAATGTTTGTTTTTATTTTCATTTTTTATTTTTTTTTAATAAGTGTTTTTTTTATAATGTTTGTACTTTTGTTTTATATATGTTATGTTTTGTGATTAGTATGTTTAATGTTTTGTTTTTATATTTCACTTTTTAATTTTGTAAATATTTTATTAGTTTTATTGTTTTTTTAAGAAAATTCATAGAAAATTGTTGAAAAATTGATGTAAAATTCATTGAGTGGAGTAAATTGAGAAAAAATTGTTGTGATGGTCCACTCAAACACACCCGTCGAAGCAAGAAAAAAAAAAAACATGAGACAAAATCAATTGAATAAAAGTGCAATAACGCACCTTAACTAAACTTAATTGCAAATCAAACTTTGTTGAGGTTGAATTTTTACATTGTCGAAATCATGCTTAAAATTTATCATTGGTTTTGTCTAATGTTATGTTTTCAAGCATGATGCAGGGAAAAAGAAAATTGTAAGGGCACTTTATCTGCAAGATCGATTGATGAATTTTTTATCGAAGATTGTTTTGCAGGAATCATCAAGCATTCGCAAATAATATTTTTTTTAATCTTTATGAAATGCTATGATTCAAACATAAATTGAGGAAATTGTTTTCTTTTGGAAATTGGATTTATTATCGCAATTGTGAAATTGGAATAACCATTTAAAATGAAGACACATCATGAACCTGTTAATTATGCAAATTTTTCGTATGTATCAAAAAGAAATTGATCTCTTCTCTTTGAACACACTTACATTTTATTGCAATGTTAGTGCCATGTTTATTTTCAGGTTCCAGGGCAATCGGAGAATTGAAGGAAGCAATTATGCATGATTGGTTTTCTATGACCAATTTCAAGAGATATGAACCAATTGAATCCATTTCTATCATCCATAAATGCCATCATTTTTCCTCTCCAAACTCACAAGCTATCTAAGCATTTTCGCTAAGCATCATCGTCACCATTTTCCTTGCAAGTGTTGCATGTTTTCCACTTACATTTTCCATAATTTCCATTCATAGAGACATTCAACTTGCTTACATGTTAATTTTTCCTTTTGCTTTCTGTTCACTTGTTTACCCTCTTGTCATTTTCCTTTCCATTAAATAAATCCTACTTGATGCAAATTTTCATCTATAGTCCTTCCAAAATCATCATTTCATACTCGCGTTAGATGATGGGGGATTCATAATGCCTCCCTTCTAATAAGTCTTGGTCTATTGACATCAACACATTGTCTAGGTTCAGGGCTAGAGTCCTTATTAGTACCTTGAGGCTTGTATGGATTAATGACAAGTTTTCTCACCGACGGTCATGGGAATACATCAATGTCCCTTGATCATTGGATCTTGCAAGTGGCTTGACATCATCTCATCTATTCACACTTTGCAAGATGTACTTAGATACCTTGGCACTCATTAATTGGTTAACAGCATTCATCAATGGCCGGCAATCCAATGACTTCTCTTCATGCTCAACAACACCACATTTATTCACATGAATAGAATTGTACCATCGGGTTTTGTAGTAGCTGAAGACTATATCATTTCAGCATTTTACAGTAGATACAACAGAGTTAGCAACAAAAATAAAGAATCCACTTTCACCACCGCATCCACCATTTATGCAACTAAGAAGTAGATGAAATTCTACGTTCTATTCCATTATCCATCAACAGCGACAACTTCTCTACATATGCATAGTTTGTCCACTTCCTAGGTAAGTAAAGGTATGTTCTTTTCTAGATTTTAATCATAGAATTCCTTAAATACTGAAATTATAATTTTTGGGAAATACTTCACCATATATCCTTTCTCATTTGAAAAAAACCATAAACACCTTTAGTTGTGGGGGGCGGAGGGGAGAGGGAAAGAGGGGGTGAGGGACGTCCATTTATTATCACATCCATATCACTTCATTTCATCCTAACATACTTGTCCTAATCAATTATAATTGCATTATGGTTCAAAAGTTATGTGATTTGCAAATAAAAGACTAAATGATGAGCATATTATATGGTTGATTCAAAGATGCATTCTTAATTATGTTCAATGAATCTTGTTGCAACAAAAAGAAACAAGGCATTTAAACACAAGAACCCATACCAATTAATATTTGGTTGTCACACAAGAACCAACCAAACATGTTGCAATTCAATGAATGATAAGGATTACTTTGCAAAAAGAAATGAAATTGTCAAATCAAAGTTTAAGGACAACTGATATAAGCCAAGCTCATTCAAAAGCAAATCATGATTAAGAAATGCAGTAGATTTCATGAGGACATGCAATAACGTCAGTTTGGGGGTATGTAGAGTCTCCAAAATGTCTTCAAAATATCATCCATTTTCACCTTTATCACCACCATTTCACTCACATGTCGCAACTCCAAAGCCATATAATCTTTCATTAGCCTCCATTTTCATGATTGCATGGGATTGCCTTTGTGTTTTCCAAAAGATAATGATTTCTAGTATTATAAGTGAATTAAATGGTTAAAACTTAGAAAAATGACATATACTTGCTAATACTTAAAATTTGATTGAGTTTCATGACATATGTAGGTCATTTGGAACTCCAAGGCACCCTTATGTGGCCTCCAATGCTCAAATTCGAATTCCCTTCAATATATGGAAGAATATTTGGATAAAGGTCAAAGAGGATATGTGTCTCATCATTACCTATTTAAGTTGTAACTATATGATATTTTTTTAGGGATCTAGGGAGAGAATAATGGACCTCCATTAATGAGGTAGCTTCTTATGTTTTTGTATAAATAGGAGAGCCTTCTCCTTTCAAAGGTATGTGTAAAGTTGGGGAAATGCTCATGTTTTTAATATAGAATTTGAATTTGGCACCATGCTCATGAGTGATGTTCACTTTTATTTGGTTATGCTTGCATTTGGAGCCTCTCAACTTTCCATCTCTCATGCTTTTGGATTGGCTACCTACAATGTGTGAGATTTATTGTTTTTTTTAGATTTATTGCTTTCATAGATTAAGATTTATTTCTTTAATATCTTTTCATGTGTGAGAGGTTAAGAGTGATTGATTTTATTTGCTTTCTAGCTAGAAGTTAAGAGAATTTGTTTTTATTTGCTTTCATATATTTTCTTGTGTGAGAGGTTAAGAGTGATTGTTTTTATTTGCTTTCTACATGACTCAACCTCCTATGTATAGTTAAGGAAGTGGAATCAACAAACCAAAATTGTATTGACCTTCCTCAGGAGCTACAAGACCCCCAAGAGCTAAACCACACCTCCAGGTTCTCAAACCCTGAGTTAAATTTCTTTTTCAATGACCTGGAATCCCAGACGCAAGAATAACAATGCATAAATTCGATTGTAATTCTCAAGTCACATGCATAATCCTACAAGGTAGCGACTGCAATATTATTTTCCCAATTATGTGCTTGCAACCGTGAAATCTGGGCCACCTTTTTAGGGCTAGTATCCATACCACTACCCAAAACTTGATGAAACCTTCCAAAACAATGAATGACACAAAGAAAAATCCTATAACACAAACTTAGACAATAAATTGACCTAACAAGGCCTAACCATGTCAATCATTTAGTCAAACACATTGCGAACATGCAATCTACAAGTCATGAATGCATATTTAAACATAGGGGTCTGATAATTATCTGATATTCATCAAGAAGGTCTAAAGCCTTCTCATAATAGCTGCAATAACATTTTTTGGTCCATGCATTCATTAACCATTTGTATATTCATCAAACATGTCAAGATCCATAGACTAGCATATAACCAGCAAGTAACCAACATATAAACCATGGTAACTCAAACATAATATCACCATCATAATCAATGCACGTGCTCATACATCACAACAGAAAATACCTCTTATTAACATATGAAAATTCTAACCAGGTCAGGGACTTCCACATACCACCCAACCATAGATTGGGTTGAACCAAATATTTCCTTCAGTCAATCGCCCTCGCGCCATATTCCAAGAATGAATGTGGGATAACATGGAATAAACAAAACAAAACCAAACTAGGGCTTCTAAAGGCCAAAACACATCAACCCTTAATTAGTGATTCCACCTCATGATCAAACATCACTAACAATCACCATATCAGTCTCTACCCTAGTTGTCCAGGGCTCCAAAGCATTTGTTCCAACCCAGCTCCACGAGTAGTAACCCAACCCATAGCTACCGCAAGGCTCCAGAGCTTTTGTCCAACCAAGGCTCCAGGACTAGTAACTCAACCCACCAAGAGCTCCAGAGTGTTTTTCCAACCAAGGATTCTAGGAGTAGTAACTCAACCCAAGTTGTTCCAGGGCTTCTAGAGTGTTTATCCAGCCACAATCATAAGGAACATGAGAACCAATTATAAAAATAAATTTTAAAACCCAAAACACCATGGTTATACAGGAAATTGACCTGAAATCACCTGTAGATGACCTCAGAGAAATAATGAAGGTATTACAGACTCAAGTGTTGGGGTGTGCCTATGTTATTTTATGCAACGGATCGATAAGATTGCGAAATACACAGACATTGAAATAGTAAGAGAACATAGTTAGCAAACACATAAACACAACAAATTTAATAAGGAGTTCACCCAATCCTCTTGGGCTACGTCTCCTGGTCTAGCCTTCAGTGGTGGCCTTCCTATTGTGTCTTAAAGCAGAGTTTTTACAATAAGGAGCTTAATTTGAGTCTCACTTAATAGATGATGATCAGTAGGATTATACTTGGACTCCCCAAGTCTCTGGAGTACACAGACTCCCCTTACTGAATCTCGACCTCAACTGGTCTTAGTGGTATTAGTCCAATTTGGTACTCAATACCTGATAGGTATACACAGTAGAGTTGCTTGAACCTCTCAAGCCTTCTCTGGAGTTCACAGACTCTCAAACTCTCTATGTCCTTATCTACTCAATGTTGCCTTTGCTCTGTAGGTCAGCTCGGCTTCTCTGTTCTCTACAATTCACTTCTTTCTTGCCTCTCAACTTTCTACTTCTCTTTCTCTGTCTGCCTTTACTCTTTGTTTGTTCGTGGATTAAAGCCAATCTTCTCCCTAACTGTTCGTTTCCACTTCCCGGCTCTCTGGATCTCTTGCCTCTACCTGCTAGAATTCCCCAGCTCTGCGTCATCATCACTGTGTAATGCTTCATAGAGAGGTGGCCACTTGTTTCCTCACGAACTGAGTGTTAGTTCACTTTGAACGGTCATTATTTCCGTTGCTCCAAGATTGCCCGCGAAACTTATTCCTCTGCCAACTCAGCGGTCATGCCGAACCTCAAATCTCATATGACTCAGCCTATTTCCCCGTCGAATCCAGTCATCCATCGGATCATTTCTCCATCGTTGATCTGGAGCCTCCAGATCCTACGGTCTCCATCCATATTGGGTAGGTAAGTAGCATGACCTTTACCCGCACAATGTGAGCGGTTTTCTCTCTCATCCATTGGACGTGTGTCGCCCAGTGTATGGCATCGGGCGGGACTCAGTTAAACCCGCTTACTGCTTGAAGCCCTTCCGATATCCTGCCAGTTTTAGTGCAGGACTCGCCTTCTGATGAAATCGGTGATTTCTGTACGATTTTATGCTTTTCCTCATGACCGAGCGCTTGGGGCTTTCCTTCACTAAGGGGGATGCCCTGCAATACGCAATTAGCACTTTAGCGCTAATCGTGTATCAGAAACTACCTTTGTTTTTGGATTTGACCTCTCGTTTGTCAATTTGTGCCAGTGCATGGTCACCATGGGCCAACAGTCTGCACGCTTTGACCGAGGGTCCTCGTGGTTCCGTGCTGACCACAAATTACCATTGTTTAGAGGTTATTTTTGATAAGCTCGATATCCATAAGATTTTGAAGCTTGACATAATTTGAAACAGTCATGAAAACTTAGAGAATGTTTAAGGATCCAATTCGAATCATGGCCTTCCCACTGAAAAAGCTTTTGGACCACCAAAAGTTGGTTTTCAAGCATCAACTAAGTGAGGGTATAGTTGTCTCACTTGTCCAATCTCTATCCACTTTGCACTGCTTGGCTTTGAACCCTGGAGTCCAATCCTAAGGTACTCAACATCTCCCCTGCGCGTTGTCCTTACCTTTCTATCTAGAACCTATCTTCCTGCAATTCATTGAGATATTCAGGTAACAGATCATCAACAGAAGGCAATTGACTCTGCTCTTTGGGATCTTCAATTAATGAAGGTTCGAATAGTCTCAAGCTATCTGCATTAATGACTGAGTAGATGTGCATGTAAGATGGTAAATCAAGGTGGAAAGCATTCTCACCAATTTTCTCAAGTATCTTTAAAGGTCCATACCTTATTGGATTTAGCATTCTACCTTCACCTTGCATTCTGTCTTTGCTGATATACAGCCAGACTTGATCACCAAGTTGGCAACTATGCTCCATCCGATGCTTGTCATGCATTGCCTTGTATTTGGCTTGGCTCTTTTCCAGCTGTTCCTGTACTGCTTGGTGAATCTCTTGGATTTTTTCAATGAACTTGGTTGCCTTGTCCACATCACCGTGTCCATCAACTGTTATGTCTTTACGAAAGACAAAATCCAAAGGAGACCTTGGTGTGAAACCAAAACAGGTCTCAAAAGGAGATCTCTGTGTAGAAGAATGTTTTGCTCGGTTGTAAGCATGCTGCACATAACACAAATGTTCATCCCAAAGTTTGGGATGCTTGCTGAAATCGCCTCTGAGCAACTGGATCACTGTCCTATTGACCACTTCTGTTTTGCCATCTGTTTATGGATGAAAGGCTATGCTTTTCTTCATTTTGGTGTCCATCAGTTCCCACATACTCGACCAAAACTTCCCAACAAATCGAGTGTCTCGATCAGATACAATGGAAGTGGGTAATCCAAAATGAACCCATACATGTTGAAAGAACAACTTTGCAGTTTGTTCAGCTGTAATTTGTTTATTACAAGGTATCAAAATACACAATTTGTTGAACCTATCCACAACAACATATAAATAGTCATGACCTTTCCTAGATTTAGGCAATCCTCCAACAAAGTCCATGGAAACACTTTCCCAAGGATGAGAAGGAACTGGTA
>APFE031093977.1:6065-17790 GCA_000404065.3 Pinus taeda | reverse complement strand
AGGTTTCTTTTCCTTTACAACCATCAGTAAAAATTGTTTGCATGAATTTACAATTCGTTTCATCTGCCCTGAGTTTATGAGAGTATAATTATTCTTGAGCTTATGAGCTCTTACAAGATATTTGATTCCATCTTTAACGAGGAGATACTTGTTCTCAACTCTATAGAAAATAGCTTTTCTATCATACAAGTAGGGACTTCCCAAAACAATTCCACATATATCCAAAGGGACTATATCTAACTCAACCTCATCTACAAATGCTGACCCAAAAGAAAACTTAAGTTTACATTGTCTAGTCACTTGTAGTTGTGCTTTATCACTTGACCAACCTAATGGGTATGGTTTCTTGTGAGGGTGGTTAGTAATCCCAACTTCTTTACAATTGCCTCAGTAATCAAGTTTACTTGTGATCCACTATCAAATAAAGTATCAATATTTTGATGCTTGGAAATAACTCTAATATGAAAAAGCTCATTTCTTTTCCTCTCATTTTCTTCATTATCAATAGATTGTGCAAAATTACTAGTAGATGCTTCAGAGTTTTTAACTTTTATACCTGTAGCTATGGCTGTTGTTTCATCACTTGAGTCTAACCCCAAATCTTTCTGAATAGCAACAACAATATTCTTCTTCTTTCTATCGAACTTCTTGGGTTTCAGCTCTAGATGCAAAGATTAGCAATGTGCATCGTCATGTCCATCCTTTTTGTAGTGAGTGCATGAAGGTTTTTCTTTCTTTAGAACGTTTGCCTTCCTCTCTTTCCATCTCAGCTTCTTCTTTTCCTTGTTCTTTCTTGTAGTGGGTTTTGATGGTCCTCCAATCTCTGGGTTCACATACTTGCCTCTAGCCTCTAGATGTGTAGCCTGAACTGATACATCATCTAGGCTAGTGGGGTTAAACATGAGAATGATGTGCCTCAAATAGCTATGTAGACCACCTATATACTTCAACAAAGTTTTAGGTGAGTCTAGAGAAATGCCTAGAGTTAAAGCTCTTTTTCTAAATTTCTAGGTATAGCTTTGTACACTTTGCTCCTTTAATTGGCAAAGAGTTTTCCAACTCGTCATTGCTTTCTGCATATAAGCTAATTGATAGAATTATTTTTTAATGGCAGAAACAAATTCACTCTAGGTAGAAAGAATTTTAACATGCTTCTTCAAATAAGCTTGTGTCCTGCCTTCCCACCACACTAGGGTAGTCCCCCCAAGGTGAAGGCTGAAAAGTTGAATCTTTCTCCTTTCTGAATCAACATTTTGTACCCTGCAATATACATCAATATGTCTAATCCAGTTATCTAGTTTTTCTGCATTTAATTCCCCATCATAAATTGGCAAATCAAATTTTACATCTAATTTAATCACATAAGTCTTCTTATTTTTCTTTTCAGGGCTAGGATACGAGGAGGATGAAGGAGATGGTGGAGGAGACGATGAAGGAGGCTTTTCCCCTTTCTGTTTTCCCTCTAGAGGGACATCTAGAGAAGGTTCCTTAGCTCCTTTGTCTTGCTTGGGTGTTGAGGTGCTTTCACCTCTACCCTTCTTGAATTCTAAATACATCTCTTCCACCATGGCCCTCATGGCCATAAAACTATCCATGAACTGAGATTTTGATTCCATATGAGTTTCTTCTGGCATTCTCCTCCTAGGATAGACTCTTCCTATTTTTGGGTTGGCCTTAAAAAGTTCTCCTTTTCCCAGTTTGAGCTTTGACCTAGTTAGCATTCAAAAAAAGTCCAGCACAAGCTTGTCTAACCTTAACAAACCAAAAATGAAAAGCTCTGATACCACTTGGTTTGAAAATGAAGATCTTAGATTACTGTTAAGGTATTACAGACTCATGTGCATGGATTTTCCTATATTACTTAGTGCAACGGATCAATAATATTGCGAATAATATAGACAATTGAGCAGTTAGAGAAACATAATAGACAACACACATAATGCAACAAATTAAATATGGAGTTCACCCAAAACTCATGGGCTACGTCTTTTGGTCCATCCTTCAGTGGTGACCTCTCTATTATGTCTTCAAGAGAAGAGTTTTACAAAGTATGAGCTCAAATTGTTTCTCAGCACAACAAATGAAAAACAACAGGAGTTTTGCTTGAATCCCTCAAGCCTCTCTAAGTACACATACTCTTTCTTTCACTCTATATCTCTATTTTCTCTCTGCTCAGTGCTGCCTCCTGCTTTTGTTTCTGTCAGTCTGTGGCATTAAAGCCAACTGGCTCTGTCTATTTTTTTCCTCTTCTCGGGCTCTTTGGCTCCCGGCCTCTTTCTGCTCAAATCCCCTTATGAGTGTTAGCAATCATGGCATAACAACTTTAGCGAAGGTGGCCACCTGTTCTGCAATGGAAGGGACCATCAGGCCTTTGTAATCCCCAAAAATAGTGTTCTCTATTTACACAGATAAATACACTTAAAAAAGGGGAAAAATCCGCCTTTAAATTGGTATCGCATGTTGCAAATTCGCATTCCGTGGTTTCCCTTTGTATTTGAAAAATACAATAAAACACTGAAAATATCGCAAGATGGCTTTATGGCAGACTTGAAATGCTATATATTTTCATCTATAAGTTCCATTGGGTCCGCTTCATCACTTCAGGCGCATTTCCTTTGCATTTTGTTTATTTAACGAAAATGTGAAATACAAAGGAAAACGTCGTTTTCCGGATCTCAAAATATATAAAATATCATCTATAACTCCATTAGGTCCAGCTATCGCAAGTCATATGTATGTTGGCCCCACTCTGTTTTACTGCTCCGACGTGATATTACGATACGATTAATCGCAATCGTGTATTGCATAGACCCCGGGCTGTTTGGTACGCGCTCCTTGTATTTGTCGATTGCGATATTGCGATTTAACTTGGGCCATCGATCTGCGTGCTTGATCGACTGTCCTCGTTGACCTGCGTTGATAGTGATCACAACTTTCATATGGTCTCCTTCGATAGCTTCCACTTGTCACCGCCAATTGCGATATGCTGATTGGATCTAGACCGTTGATCGGCCAGATCCAACGGCTCCAGTGCAAAGTTGTTTTGACCTCTGATAGGCTCTATTTCCGCTGTTTCCTTGTGTTTTTCACTCTCAATAGTGTAATCTGCCATTTTTAAAGGTTCTTCTTATGCGATAGTTTTGGATGTTTGAAGACTTAGAGGGTGTTTAGGATCCATTTTGGATTAGTCATCATGTTTCAATTCAGCATAGTTACTTCATGTAACCGATTCTCCCAATGTTCTATTTCTTCATTGGAGTCCGAAGTGCAAGAACTCTCACATTCCCATGTAATCTATCCATTCGCGGTGGGATTAACCCAATATTGGTCTCGTGTTATTATCTTATAGATAAAATCCAGATCGTCATCACTTTCATAATCGCAGACTGGTTCAGTATAGCGCGATCCTTCAGCAGGATCGATAGGTATTATTACGCACAATGACTTCTTCTCAAAGATCATATTTCACTTCTTCAGATTGATTACTCCATTCATATTAGTGACCCAGTTAATTCCTAGGAGTGCAGGATAGGGATTATTTTCATTCACTATCTCTATTACTTCAAAATCAACTAGTGCGCTCGCTCCCTCAATATCCGTGGTCACCCCCTGTAGTCGTCCCATGGGATGATCTTTTGCTGATTCACCATCCTTTGCTAAAATGGAGACCATTTCTATGCAAGTCTCCCCATTCTTTCCCAAGTCTACTTCGGTAAGACGTTTGCGTCTGACCCCAAGTCCAAAATAACCTGATCCATCTCATACTCTCCTATTTGCACGATTAGTCTCATCTCCCATCCCATCCTTGTTTTATTCTTGCCAATATTTTGTACTACATGCGGCTCACTTGACGTGGTTCCAATGCATCTATTGATGAGCTCTTGTAACCCTTTCACAGCGTTACTATCGCACAGTTACTTCATACAGGTCTCAAGGAAAGTTGTGAGCATAGAGGGGTCCATATCCTGTTCAGGCTTATCCTTGCTTCCTGAGGTGGAGGCCTCAGCGAAGCTCTTCTTAGCTTCCATTAAGGTTTCACGTGAGCGCTCCAAATAAAACTCATCCTACTTCACCGAAGCTTTTTGAACCCATGTACTATCCTCTGGCTATTTCTCCTTGTCATCTCCTATCGCAATTCCACTTCTGAGCACTATATTTACATTTAGATCCTCTTCACGTGACTCAGACCTCATCATCTACAGGTTCTGAGTCGGCGGAGGTGGTAGCACCCCTTTGTCATGTTTCCTAGCTATCAGCGTAGGTGTTGGGCATGGAATCCCCCCAAGGCAGGTTTTAGGACTTAAAGCCCAATTTTTGACCGAATCCTTTTGTAAAAGCTCCGCGAATTGCGGGCACGAGGCGCGAAATCATAATAGAGTCACAGGGCTGTCTGTTATAGACATACTTGGGCACTGCAACCCCAATCACATATGTCCATAAACCAAGGGCTTCTAAACCCCTAAAAGTGTTGTTTCATACCCTAAAGGAACAAGGACAGCTGATTACATCATTTCCCAGAAGTTCTCCTTGAAACACTGCTTAGAACTGGTCAAAACTGGACCATATAGACTGCTCCATGCTGAGGGTGCAATGCATCTCACCTGTCACATGCAAAGGGTGCAATGCATACTGAAAAACCCTTCTGTAGGGTGCGATGAGTGAGAGAAGACAAATGGCAGAGGCAGTTTGCTAGGTGTAAACCCAGAGAATCTTCTAGAAACTGTTCATTTGACACTTGCCTCTCTGAATTCGCCCAGGGATGAGTAAGAGATCATGAAATCTCCAAGTGGAACCAAGAACTATGAGTGAAATGACACTAATGAAAATTCCAGAAGCTGACTCACCCACCTGCAAATATCTCTATATGAGTCCCTCATCCTAGAGATCCAGAGGCTAGAATTTTGTATTTTGTAAGGAAGTGTTGTTGTTTTCTCTATGAAACATTATAGTGTTGGGTGATCTAGTTTTTCATGAGGTGAAGAGGGATTTCATGCTGGGAGGATGGCACTGGATTAGACTGCTGGGTTATAATCCTCTCTTCTACTACTTCTATCATTAAAGCTATTTGAGTTTTCCTCCATATACTTGTATATTTCTTAATCTTGTATTGGTGTATGAATTTGTATGGATAATATACATCTGATCCTATATTATTTATGTCTATACATCTCTATGCTTTGATGGTATTATGCTACTTTGACTTTACAGGTGTTCTTTGAAGTGGGACAAGTAAGGAAGGAGTGGCGAAGCTTTGTCAAAGGAGGGAGGAAACAAGCAAGGAGACAAGCAAAAGACTGAGGTTGGTACTCTCTGCTTCTCTCTCATCTATCTCTCATAAAGGAAAATGCAAGTAACTTTGGTTTGCTTGTTTCTAAGATAGCTACCCATCTTAGTGGGACTAGCAACTCTGAATGGACACTAGTTTTCCCGATAAAAAAATGGCGACTTCACTGGGGAGCGAATAGTTTGATTGTTAGTTACTATTGTTTGCCTTATAAACTACAGACAGAGCCTGAAGTTAAGCTAGCTAGCCTTCGAATTGCTTTTGCTATGCAACTGCAAAGTAGATCAACACTTCTTCAGTCAATCTCTGGGTTAGTTTATGAACTAAACATCTGACTTGCAAACATCCTAAGTGCCCTGGTGGTAGCTCAAATATCCTCATTAGATCAGCCCCTATACTTTGTGTTTACTATCTATCATTAGCTCAGCCTAAATCCATGAACTTAGCTGCAAGCTGTGAGTGAAAACCAAGCTCAGTCTTGTCCCTGGACCATCGCACTGTCTCTCATTGGCAACCTAGATGCATCGCACCTCTCATGTGTTACAGGTGAGATGCATGTCTGTTTCCCTGCGTTACAGGCGCAATGATTGAATGAGACTCTTTCTACCTCAAAATTTTGGTTTTTCCTTCATTGTTTTCAGCTCTATTCAGTAGTTTTACTATCTATGATCAGTATATCACTGTTGAAACCTTATTTCTTTTCATTATTCAGCCTCCATTGATAAATAATTGTGAATGTTTTTTATTTATTTTCATCATTTACAGTTCTCCTTTGTAAACAATAGCTTAATCAAACTATCATCTTTTGATTTGAAAGTGTCACAAGTGTCATTTTCAATCAAAGAAAAGAGTGTCATAAATTCTTCCTCTTTTAGATAGTCGATTACACTTTTGCCATTGTATTTGATTTGAATCATCAATTCTTTGAAGTGTCAAAAGCAGTTTTCAAGTTGAAATTGAAAGTGTCATCTAGATCTTCCTTTCGTTTTTGAAAAGAAATTGCTAAAGTGTCACTTTGAGGAAAGATAGTTCAGATCTATACTTAGTTTTCTTTTTGTCATTCTCACATTAAGAAAACTGAAAAACAAATACATGCATGTGCATTTTCATTTAGATTGCATGCGGAAATTGATTTAGGATAGTGCATCTTAGTGTGTGCTCTCTGCTCTATGTTGAAAGAATTTTACTTCTCTTTCCTTAGTAGCTAGAATTTTCATTGCTAAAAGAAAGTAAACGACTATTTATCATCTTAGATTGTATATTTAGGAATTGTATATCTAGATCAAGCAGTGAAACTTAAAGGAAAACTTCGTAAGAAATATCAACTGTAAAATAAACCTCAATGAACATAAAAATGCTTTGGAACCTAACGCACAACATCTAGAAGTCTAGGCTAGAGACATATTTCGGTGTCGTAAAGCCTGGTAACTATCATTTAGGTTGGGCGATTCCTCCTCTTTGATACGACAAGTGCCAGTACGGACTTTTGCTCCCACATACTGTCGAGTATATATTGGGAGACCACAATAGGCTATATCCTTTATCCTTAGGAAGCCGTTTCTGCTTCCCTATCGATCACAATTCATTGAAAACAGCATCCGCGAACATTGACTGCCATACGTAAAAAGTATTCTGCAGTTTTGCGATTAGTTTGGTAATCCCTTTGTCTAGATTTCTAGAGTAGTCACTTCGATGCTTTTCAGACTCCTTAAAATAAAAGGTCCATTTGAGCACTTGTCACTGCAGGCTCATTAAAAATCAAAGGTGAATAGAGTCATATTTAGCTTTTTCTCTACTCTTAAAAATTGAAAAAGCAAGTTGTGTCAAAGCATCATAAAATTTATTTTAATCGAAATAACAACACTATTCCCTCGTTGGTCTTAGGTTGAGAAAATGGCGTCCACCAATCAAGGATTTCCCCTTTGGGGGGAATCTTAGTCCTTTCTCTTCTTGTGGAGATGTTTCTGCTCCACATATGGCTACATTGTCCCTTCCAGGACTCACAATTGGCCTGCCAATATGGCTTTTCTCGACCTCTATTGTTCATAACACCGTAATTCCTCAGCAATCAAATCAGTAACCAGATGATACTGAAGTCACTCCCCCACCTTCTACTTTGTTTGTCTCTTCCTCTCCTTCTTCCTCTTCACTTGGTGAAGCTATTAACTCTAAAAACCAAGTAACTGAGAAGAAGAAGAAAGGCAAGGAGAAGAAGAAGCAGAAGCTAATGGTGAAAGGGGGCAACCATGGATCATTTGGTAAAAATCCACACACTGCACCATCCAAACCTAAATCTCCATGTGTCATTTGCAAAGGAGACCACTATCATTGAGATTTTCCTTGCATCTCGCGAATCTTAAGAGATTGGTCTTCTCGCTTGCACAATCTGGTGTCTTCAACCTCTGACGATCATGTTGAGAGAACACCATCAACTAGTGAAAACAAAGTCAATTGATAGAAAGGAAGATCTAAATTTCCTTGTAGACTGTGTGAAGGCGATCATGCCCTCCACCATTGTCCTTTCCTGGATTAAGCTAAAAGAGTCTTGGATAACCGTCCTGCTTCACCGCAATGACTTCCTCCTGGATACAAGAAACTCTTACCGAGTCCATCACTAGTTGAAAATCTGACTGACACACCTTTGTTGTTGATCGAAGCACCTATCATTGAAGATAAACCCTTTGAGTCCACACCAGACCAAAGTCAACAGGTCGAGACAGTAGTCGACCCAGTCTTGTCTTCAGAAGGTCCACCTTCAGATGATACAGTCATCAAAGAGAATGAGAACGAAAACATTCAAATTCTTTTTGTTAACACAGAATCCGATGAACATGGGGGAAATCTACCTGTTGCTTTACCGTAGGAAGGAAGTTCGTCAGAGATTCATCCAGCCGTTTATTGGGTCCCTCCTCCAAGCAATCTAGTCGTTTCCTTCAATTGAAATCTAATAGGGAGACCTCGCCTACCACCTAATGTACCATTCTGAATCATAGTACAAGCTTACAAAATGATCATGGTTGCTACTATCATAGATGAAGGGGCTTCATGAGTATCCTTTCCTAAACTTCTTGGAAAGTGCTTGGTTCACCATCGCTTCTGTTGGGATTCAAAATCTGTCAGGGTTCAACAAAACCAGTAGACCTTTAGGGATCCTTCCAAATTTTCCTATAACTTTGAGAAGGAAAATCGTTCATCTAAATGTGATGGTAGTCCAAGGGCCTCTAGATTACAATCTAATCCTTGGGTGTGACTACATTTACAGCATGGGAGCTATTGTTTCCTCACTCTTTTGAGCGATGTGTTTCCCATATGAAGGCAGAATGGTCCAGCTCATTGACCAACTTTCATTCCCCAGTTCAAACACGGCTACTAGTCAAATGCCATCCCTAACTAGTCTTTTTGCACAAGGAATGTCTCATCAATCTCCAGTCTGTCCACCTGATGAGAACAAGTGGTTTGGTGAATGTGACTAAACCCAGGGGGCATGCGCCATGGTCTGCTTCGGTAGGAAAACCCTAGGTATAAGGTAGTTTTTCACGTAGGATATACGACTAGTTTGATACACCCATCCATTTAGGAAAATGGGATGAGACTGGAAAAAGATTCCCTCGTCAAAGGTTATGTGAGTGGAAGCTCCCACCATTCACCTTTGTCTATTTCAATGGACAGAGCCAAGGAAGTGTTTTGTCTGCAAATGCGAACGAAACAAGCTTGCTTTAATGCAAGAACTTGCATATGATAACCTGGAAACTCTACTTCTCTTTATACCTGGGGGCATGCAAACCTTTTGTACACAAGTGAAAAGTGACCAATGTAACTCTAACCCCGTAGTTTTTTACTAACTTCAACTGCTTAAGTTAGGTGATTGGTCTGATCAACCATTCACCTTTGCAAGGGCCAGATGGCACCGGCAAAGTAAAGGAAAGGTTTCCTATCAAGAAGCTATCCTACCTAACCTCACTAGTTCTTTAACTCCTAGGACAGTAGTTGGTCATTCTTAGCTTGCATACAAAAGGCTCCGGAGCAAAGTTCTGCATAGGGCAAGCTCCCTAAAAAATGAACCTACTAATGAGAGACATCCTCATTATATGACTGGCATGAGAAATGTTTCCGCAAAGTTCAAGCTCGTTAAAAAATAAACCTAGCTATGAGCATATGTTCCCCCAGAGTTGAAGCTCATTAAAAATGAACACACTTTTGGTAAATAACCTTTGTGATCGCATTACTATCAGCTTTTGAGCCTTGGTCGTGTTCTTACCATCACCTCCACTTTTTAGCCAATTATACACCTCCACTTGATTGTTTACCCTTTTGAGGAACAACTGTGATGAGTGATTCTGTTAGCCATTTTCTTTACATTGTCGTGATTGAAAAGTTCCAAACCTTACCTGGAACCACCTGCTACCCGAAAATGTCACTCGTTCCTCTAAGACGAGTCTCTTTTAAGCTATTTCTAGACTCGTAAAATATAAAAATGTTGTCGAGCAATTGGCCTCTCCAACTCGTTAAAGTGATTGGAAGTCCCATCCCTCCTCTATATTTTAATATTTTTGGACCTGAGGGATCATTACACAAAAAGATCGAGCACTTGTCCTTTTTAGCTCATTAAAGTGATCGGAAAAGTCATCCCTTTCGTATTATTTTATACTTTTTTGGACTTAAGGGATTATACTACGAAAAAGGATTAATGGAGTTTCCTTTCTGTCCCCTTTTAGACTCTCTAAAACTAAAAAGGACCGAGTTATCTTTGTTGTTAAACTCGTTAAAACAATAGCGACAAACTTGTGCATTACAGACAAAAGCGAGTTTCATTGTTGCTAGGCTCGCTAAAACATAGCGACAGGTTTGCCCGAAGGGCAAATTATAGAACAAGCATATGTTATCCTGCTCAAGCTTGACAAAAATAAAGAGGTACTGCTCAACAATGACTGGGGAAAAATGGGAAGAAAACTTGAAGAACTTCATTGGTAGAAGGTCGCTCTTGAACATGACACTTTCACTCCGTCACCATGATTGAGTCAGGTTGGGTTATTCTGTTCACTGGTCATATCAACATTGGTCCTCTGTACCATCCATTTTTGGGGTTAACGCTACCAATCCATTTCAGTGTCACTGATATGTTCAAGAGAAGTCACTTAGAGAATTCACCAACCCAGCTAACACCTCATCTGCTACAATACCTTCACGCTCCATTCTTTCATTATCGCCACCCTGAAACTTGTATCATCAAATCGTTTTCACCCCCACAAAATCATTTGCTCCATTCCGTGTCGTAGATGTGGGATTCATTAAGGACCTCCTATGATGGGTCACTTCTTGTTGACATCAAATAATTATCCAAGAAGTCGACTTAGGAACAATCCTTTGAGTACTTTGAAGCTTGCATGCCTCAATGGCAAGTTTCTCACTTCCGGCGACAGGTTTACATCAATGGCCTTTGACCAAAAGATTTTGCGTGGTGTTTGACATTGACTCACGTATTCACACCACATGAATTGTATTGTAGTACCTTGAGGGTCATTATCATTATCAGTGATTCCTCTCGCACCTGTTAACAAACATCATTGGCTGGTAATCAAGCGATGTCTTTCCATGTTCGACACCAGAACATCTTTTCACATGGATCGACTCAATGTACTCCGGGTGAAGATTAGACGAGTTTGAAGACCCCAGATCTAGTTTCATCCATCTGGGCTATGATATATTCAGGAAAATAAAGACATCAAATGTACATCATAGCTACACAGATAATCATCCAAACCAAGGGATGATGGCTCTACCAGAATCATCAATCTGCCACACAGATGGTTGTCTATCCTATTTACATGAAAATGAATATATAAAGCCGAGCATGGGAATACCCGCCTCAGCTAGATCATGAAAATATTATGAAGATAATTTATTGTATTGTATCTTATTACAGGTCACCTTCCAGTTTGAAAAATCTCGGATCCTCATGTTAAAGCATTTCACCCGACATCAGAAGATTTATGACCTCATGCTTTAGGGGGAAACTATTATAGACATATTTGGGCATTGCAACCCCAATCATTATATGTCCATAAATCAAGGGCTTATAAACCCCTAAAAGTGTTGTTTCATACCCTAAAGGAACAAGGTCAGCTTATTACATAATTTCCCAGAAGTTCTCTCTAAAAAACTGCTCAAAACTGGTCAAAACTGGACCATACAGACTGCTCCATGCTGAGGGTGAAATTCATCTCACCTGTCACATGCAAAGGGTGCGATGCATACTGAAAAGCCCTTCTGTAGGGTGCGATGAGTGGGAGAAGACAAATGGTAGAGGTAGTTTTCTAGGTGGAAACCCATAGAATCTTCTAGAAACTGCTCATTTGACACTTTCCTCTCTGAATTCACCCAGGGATGAGTAAGAGATCATGAAATCTCCAAGTGGAACCAAGAACTATCAGTGAAATGACA
>APFE031093972.1:14890-44860 GCA_000404065.3 Pinus taeda | reverse complement strand
ACCATCTAGCTATGTACTCACAAGCAGTCTCCCTCAATTCTTTCTTCCAATGGTCATCTAAAGTGGGCTGCATTTGAGTTTTACTAACTTCAGGACCATGTGCATCTGATGGAGAGGAGGGAGTGAAATAACTTTTGATAGTCACATCACCCTTTTTCATTCTACCCTTTCCCTTATCTTGAACAGAACCAAAAGAGGGAGGAACATATCGGAAAGGATTGGATGCATCAGTTTGAGGGATAGAGGAAGAACCCTCAAAATCATAATGGGGGTTGGCAGCCATCACTTTTTGTATCTCCCTCTTCCTCCCAATTTCAGCCTGTATGTCTTTTTGCCTAGCCTTATCTTCTTTAAATTTCTCAATGTTGGCCAACAAATTCTTCCTAATCTCCCCAATTTCTTGTGAGGTACATGAGGTAATTTGGCCTCTAATCCCTGCCAAGTGTTGCTTCAGCCTATTAATGCCCCATGGACCTTCCTTAATTTTCCTATGGCAAAACTTGCTTTGCATTTGACTATCAACCATTTCAACATATGCCCAAGCAGAATCTCTTGCTTTAGGTGCCATTTTTTGAATAGGAAATGAAAGCAAACAATCTGAAAATGAAAAAAAAAAAACCTTGATTCAATGTTCATTTATTTGACAAAAAACACTCTCTACGCTTTCTAGATATGCACCTAATTTACTAAGCAAAACAGATTATAGAGGTGAAAAAAATACCTCAGGCACAACTGGCTTCCTCAAGCTTGCTCCAGGATCAGCTCCTCAATGCTTCTCCAAATGCTGTCAGAAGCTCCTCACTCCAGCTACAATGCTCCTCGAAGACTCCTCACTGCTGCTCCAAAACAAGCTCAAGAACTGCTCACTAACTCTCAAAGAAGACTCTCACTCAAATGCATAAGATTGTTGTGAGAGAATGAGAGCACTTGGGTGTGTTAAATAGGGTTTGGGAGGGGGATATGGACCCCAAAATACAATTTGCAAATTCATATAACAGTTTGGACTCCAAACTAACCACCAAAAAACATTTAAAATCCATTTAAAAGTTGATTAAACGCTGAGTTAACGTCCCACTGGCCGTTTCTTGTGACTCGGCCGAGTCATAACGGAAACGGTCCGTTTCGGCTGAGTCAGCCAATGACTCGGCCGAGTCATGGCTAACTCGGCCATCCGAACCGTCTCAGCCACCGTTTTGGATGGGAGGCTAATGACCCGGATCAACCCGGCCGAGTCAATGTTGACTCGGCCGTTTTTTAAAACAGTGGGTAGCACAACAGTTGCTAGAAAATCGATCGAGGAGATTTCTTGTAGTGAAGGGCAGGAATAGTTTCCAGAGGAAAGTTTTCCTGGTCCAGAAAGTACAAGGCAGAGAGGGCAGAAAGACGTCCAGAGAGGCTGACACGGAGCCATGCAGAGCTACATTGCGGCAGCGCAAAGCTTCAGAGGGAGATCGAAATTTTGTTGAGGAACAGTCAATATTTAATGTCGAAGTCGAGGCGTGAGACCGAGAGGCCAAAGAGATGAAGTTTCCAGCCAGCAAAGGATTAGAAGGAGGTGCAGCACAATCCCAGCTGCAGTGACGCCGTGACTGCGTAGGAGTGATGCAGCACTGCGCAGAGGCTCATCTCCAGCACAGATCAGTGTCGGTTCTTCCAATGACAGGGTGAGATCATCTCACTATTTTTTTTTGCCTAGTTTCTCTTTGTATCAAATAGCCAATAAGGCATCCGAAGATTGTATTCATAAAACTATTATTTAATAATACAAACCCTCAGTTCCAGCACTGGTTTACCCGCATTGGGTTTTTCTGGGGACATTTGTCCAAAAATAACAGTGTCATGTATTGTGTACTGCATTTAATTTAATTGGTGAAGGTTGCAATGTATTAGTTTTGGTCTTTGTTGTATGATGCAGTAAATAATTTGTTCAGTAATTCAACAAATATAAGATACTTGATCATTTATTGCAGTAGAAATTTGGGTCTCCAAATTTTCACATGGTATCAAAGCGACAGGTGAAGCAAGAGAGCAGAGTCGGAAGAGCCCAACGCTAAAGAGAAGGAGGGAAGTCAAAGTGATGCATAGGCATCAAATCGAATCCCCGGAGGAATTGCGCAGTCCAAGCCAAGAGGACAAAATTTTCAAGGAAAGTCTCTTTGAGTGAGTCGACAGAGAGAAAGATTTCTAGATCGAAGTTTGTCAGTGTCAGAGGAAGCAACGCAGAAGCATCAGTGCATAGCAGTTTTCTGGTGAGACACAATTTTTTGTAGCATTTGCTGGGGAAGAAAAGCGTCAGAAGGAAGGAGACATTGTTGAGGGAATTTCTTCCTAACAAAATTCGTAGCTAGGGAATTTGGTTTCTCTACTGTTGAGCAGCAGCAGAGAGGAGCAGATCTACTAACTCCAGCAGGGAGTGCATAAGCTAGCCTAGTGTTGCACAGAGGAGAGAGGAGGCAGTTCGACATTTCATTGGCAGAGATGGCAGCTAGTGGGTTAAAGGATTAGGATTGGTTGGATGGTGCATCCAACTATGTGATCTGGAAAGCAAGGATCTCATGACTTCTGGATGAGCACGATCTCAAAATATGTCGACAGTGTGGTAGGTGTACCCACAGATCCAGATCCGCTCAAGAAGTACAAGGGTGAGATGGCAAAGGCCAAACGATTGATCCTCGACCGAGTGAGAGATCACATAGTGCGTCACATTGTCGACAAGGACACTGCCCGGCAGATGTGGGAAGCATTGGCCACGCTATACGAAGGATCTTCTGAGCAGCAAAAGATGTACTTGGAGCAGAAGATGAGATCCACGCAAGTGCAGAAGGGGGAACGCATTGATCTCTTCCTAACGAAGCTTTAGGAAATCCGAGACTCGTTGGCAGCTATGGGGTCAACACCTCAGCCAACCGAGATGGTGAGGCTGGCCCTAAATTCAGTCTTAGCAGGAAGAGATGAGGAAAGACTTAGTCAAGTGCAAACTTGATAGCAGCAGCAGTAGTGGGATGAAGCCCAAGGAGGAGGAAGAAAATGCAGCCCTTGCATCAAAGGGGTAGCAAGAGCAGCGGAGAAAGAAGAAGGATGTCTCAAAGATCAAGTGCTTCTGATGTGGTGAATTTGGTCACTATGCTACACAATGCCCTCTCAAGAAGAAGGGCAAGGACGAGAAGCATGATCCAAAGGCTGCATCCTCAAAGATCGAGGAGGAGTTTTCCATGATTGCCCAGATACCTCCAGGGGAGAGGTGGGAACTGTAAGTTCGAAAGAACTACGGATGGGCAGGATCTTTGAGGAGTCCACCTCTTGGATCAATACCTTGCTACGGGAGCCCATATCTGAAGTAGCAGGATGGACTAGTGTCAGTTGGTGCAGAGGAGTGTCGGAGTGACAGTTGCAGTGGCTAGGAGCGCAAGAGACTGAGCAGCGCAGAGCAGAGTTGGCACAAAGCAGAGGTCAGCAATAGCACAGAGGCTTCAGAGGGTCAATGCAAAGACTAGCAACAGACAGAACTCCAACAACAGATGCATCATATTGAACACATGTTCAGTAATTTTGGATGCTTTTCCATTGTTGATGCAGTAGCAGCAGTAAATGGAGAAGGTTGCAGTGCAGATGTAGTGTTGGCAGTGGCAGGGCTAGCAGCAGCACAGATGCAGAATTTACGAGGGTTGTAGTATAGATGTAACGTTGGCAGTGGCAGGGTCAACGATACTACAGATGCAGCGTTTGCGCAGTAGTTGACGGGCGTTGACGTCAGACATCAGCAGTGTAGAGGGAGATGTTACAGAGTCTGGGTGATGCTTCAGCAGGTTGCATTACTAGAGCACATTCCTTGCTAAGAGGGAGTGTTGATTTTTGGTAGCATCAGATGTGCTCTTAGCCTCAAAATTTCAGGGAGACTAGGACACATGTATTCCACAATGCCCAGAAATTGTTTAGGAAAATTCCACCCGGAGATAGTTTTATTAAAATAATTAATTATTTTTAATGGGTGCCTAAGTCTAAACTTAGGAAATTAAAATAATAAAACTGAGGGTGAAACTTCTAGACGAAGACGGAAATGGAGTCCAAATGATCTGAGCCATTAATTAGAATCTAATATGGGTCGTTGATTACTCAACTAGAGGATTATAAGAAGGACTTCAATGGGCATTTGGAAAACACATCAGAGAGGGCAGTGCAACAAATGCTAGAGAATCGATCAAGGAGATTTCTTGCAGTGAGGGGCAAGGATAGTTTATGGAGGCAAGTTTTCTTGGTCTAGAGAGTACAAGGCAGAGAGGGCAGAAAGACGTCCAGGCAGGCTGACGTAGGGCCACGCAAAGCTACATTGTGGCAACGCAGAGCTTTAGAGGGAGATCGAAATTCTGTTTAGGAACAATCAGGATTTAGTGTCGAAGTCGGCATGTGAGACAAGGAGGCAAGAGAGCTAAAGTTTCCAGCCAACAGAGGATCAGAAGGTGCAACGCAGCCCCAGTTGCAGTGACGCATGACTGCGTCGGAGTGACGCAGAGGCAGCGTAGAGGCTCATCTCTAGCATAAATCAATGTCGGTTCTTCCAGTGACAGGGTGAGATCATCTCACTATTTTTTTTGCCCAATTTCTCTCTATATCGGATAGCCAATAAGGCATTCAAATATTGTATTCAGAAAACTACTGCTTAATAATACAAACCCTCAGATGCTGCACCAGTTTTCCTGCATTGGATTTTTCCAGGGACATTTGTCCAAAAATAATAGTGTCATGTGTTGTGTATTTCTTTCTTGCTTAGTTTCTTACCTCTGCATTTAATTTAATTGGTGAAGGTTGCAGTGTATTAGTTTCAGTATTTGCCGTAGGATGCAGTGGATAATTTGTTTAGTAACTCAACAAATAGAAGATACTTAATCAGTTGCTGCAGTAGACATTTAGGTCTCCAAATTTTCACATCGAATGCTTCCATTATTATATGATTCTGATATGGATAACTTCATGCTTCTATAGATTTGGTTGTACTTGCTATCTAAGTTCTGCAGGTACATAATCTTCAAGATGGTGAAGATGTTCATTTGATAAGAATGATGAAGGAAGTTATAATGGTCATGATAACTTTGATAAGAAGGATGGAAGCCATGAAGGATTCTCCAATGTCATAAGAAGAAGTTGATCTCCCTAAGTTAAGAGGGAGCTTGGAAATCTCCCTAATTAAGAGGGAGGACATACCATAGTCATGATGGACACCTTGAAAGAAGAAATTGGAGAATACATTTTGAGAAGTTTTTGAGATTAGGAAAGCAGGATCTAATTGAAGAATATGTTGCTACATGTGAAGTAGGAAAGGAAGATGTATGATTGAGGAACCATCTATCAATATTCGTTTGAAAGTCCTACTGTGAAAAATTGAGAAGCAACATCTTGTTGTCTAAAAAACCCTAAAGGTTTGTGTTTACTTATGCACATTTTAAATTTTGTTACTGATTGGGGTTATGTTTGTACAGGAAAATCTCTCGAAAGTTTGATAGCTTGTTGGTTACACGAGAGAGATTTGCTACCGATCTATTTGATCGGGGAGGATTTGCTACTGATTGGAATAATCGAGAGTGTTGAGGCTTGGTGTGTGAGACACATTGCCTTTGAGGACATATGGTTGACACTATGCGTTGATGTCTAAGATCCTGAAGTAGGGAGGGTGGCGTTGGTCATACAGCCCTGACCACGGATACGCACCTAGATCCTAGGTTGATGGTTAGCAAGCATGATGGTACCTAGACTGGCTGAAAGCTTTAGTCCATCTTAGTCCCACCTGGATAGATTCCCTTGGTCAAGAATCTAGTCCATGACATTGTGAGTGCCTAACTGTTGGAGGACCTTGGATAGATTACTCTGATCAAGAATCTAGTCCATGGCATTGCGGTGCCTAAACTCTTCATAGTTCATATGTTTCGAGATCTTCCTTGTACTTGTATATGTTGTTATGAATACCTCCCTAGTTAAGAGGGAGTGTTGAAATATGTAACTAGGTTCAGTCTTCATAAACGTATTTGAGTCATTATGTAATGTAGTTGTCAAAAGAATGAAAAAGATTTTTTTTAATATTATCACAATGACTTATTAAAGCATGGGTTTCATGCTTGGGTCATTTTTTATTAGTCAAAGTCCCCATTGAGGACTTCTAGGGTTTATTCTAAGTCCTTAGAGTCATTGTCCATTTAAAGAGACCCTTTTTGGGCTTTTGAATTATGTAAAAAGATTTATTATTGAGTCAAATTAGGTATCTGACACCTCCACGCCAAGTCGACCCCACCTCAAGCCTATATATACAAGGAGATCGAATTCATTTGGAACACGCTCTCACTCACTCTAAAGTTCGATATCCAAAAGAAAGTGTTGGAAAAGTGCGAAGAAGGAAAGGAGATTGAAAGAAGTGTGAAGTTGGAGAAAGAGGAAATTGAAGTTTTGGGCTATCCCTCTCTCTCTTGTTTGGATTCCTCTGGGAGATCAAAGTTTTCCTTGTCTAGTCGAAGATGTTGTTGTTGTTGCTGCTACTGCCATCTACTGGGTCAAAGTGTTGTTGCTTCAAGGTCGAAATTATGGATCAAAGCTGCTGGAAGAGGAGGTTGACTTGGCAGTTGGAGGAGGCCTATGTCTAGGTTGAAGAGTCTCAAGAAAACTATTGAAGGAAGTGATTTTGACTGGGTTTTCCCGTAGATAGGGGTTTTGCCCTGATAGAGTGCCTACATCTTGTGTCTTGTGTTCCTGTGATCTTCGTACACACATAATTTGGTAATTGCTTGATGAAAGATAATATAAAAAATAAGTAAAAGAAGCCAACATAATTCACAAGTAATTATCAAGAAAGAGAAATCTAACCCTAATTCTACTAGCATTGATTTCTCAACAATACCCTCTATCACCCTTTCTTAATGGTCATGCGTGAACGACACCAAGCATGTCTCTAAACTTTACAAGCTTATGTGTTGAAATTACATGTTGGCAATCACAAGAATGAACAAGAAAGGAGTTACTCTCACAAGCACTCTGCTACCATGTTGAAATCAATAGATGGGAAACCACAAGGATGAAGATCACATAGAAATAACTCAAGTGAATTAACGATCAAGACATTGCCTTGTGGAAGGATTCAACACTTGGTTGGGAGGTCAATGCCTCAAAATCAACCCCTTCTTGTGGCTAATTTCTCCATTTTGAGGCTGACGTCCTTTGCATTAGGTGATTTTGCCTTAGTTAAACCTTAGTCTTGCCCTAGCTAAACCTTAGACTTTCCCTAGGCTTCAACATGGGGCTTGTTGAAGGATTGTTGTGCCATAAATTGATCATACTTATCTATTACAAGCCTTTTCTTGGCCTTGTGATCCTAGGTAAGCCTGTTGACCTTCCCTATTATTAAACCCTAGGTCACTTTGTGTACCCTAATTAGGCCTTTTGGAGGGAACACAATGCCTAAGTAGGGTGTCTCTCCTTGGCCTATCCTTGTCACCTCTACCCCTTGGACTTGATATATCATTTAGGTGACCTAACATAGGGAAGCCTCCCTTGTGGTGGAAATCCACTAAAGAGCCGGAGGTAGTGGCTGTGACAGTGGGCCACACCTCATAGTCTTGTCACTTGGTTTAGCCTTTGCCTTGTGAGATCCCCTCACAAGGCCTACTAGATTTTGAGGCAACAAATCCCTCATATTAAATGACAAAAAAATTACACCTTAAGAAATTTGATCCCTTTAGTGTAACAAATTGCCAACTATAAAAAATAAACATTTTTCTAATTTCAATAATAAGTCATGAAGATAAATATGAATTTGTTACTTTTCGTATTACAAACTAATTAAGTAGACATATGGTAAAATTAACAATCTTTCCTATTTTTAGTTCCAACTCAAAAACATAAATTTAAATTTTCTTTAAGGCCAACTTGTATTTTTTTTACTTTAAAGCCTACTTGTCTTTTTTTTTTTAATGTAAGTGTTTTTAAAATTATTTTTATATCTATGTTATCTAATGCTACATGACATCTCATACTGGGCTGTGAGCGCCTCTCGATGCAATTAAAGTTGAACACTTCATATGAAACAATGACTAAAGTACCTCATGTGTTGAACCACCATTATTGGATGAGCATGTTGATTGTAATGTTCCCTATAAATTGATGGGCTAATGGATGATGCAGTAGCCTATAAATCCCCGTAGGCTACAGTCTTGGATAAAGGGTAAAACCCCAAAATTTCCAATGTTTGGGCAAAAGGGGGCAAGTTTTGGGACAACTGGGGCAAAAGTCCAAAGTTTGGGGTTTCTATGAATCCCTCTTAATTAATTAAGGAGAAAATTTACCTCAAGAAAATCTATAAATACAATAGGGTTAGAATCATTTGATCATCATTTGATTGGATCAATTTATCTCTATTTTTCTGAGCCTGAGGCTCTAAGGGTTTTAAGACCCCATTTCTCCTTTGACTAGTTTTGATGGAGGTGGTCCCACCCTACCTAGTCACCTTTCTTTGTTATGGCAAACAGGGAAATTTATCTTTTTTTGAAGGACAGCAAATTGTGTTGGGAAGGCTTTGGCAAGATATCTGGTTCTCCTGACGCTAGTCAAATCTGTGCTGAGGCAGAAGGTCAAATTATCCTGAGGAAAAGGTAGCAAGTTTCTGAGGTAGATGGCATCCTGAGACCAAGATAAATCTGGGACAGACCAGTGAGAGTTTCCTGAGCTTATACAAGGGTTAAATTCAGTCAAAAACGAACCTTT
The DNA here is from genome assembly GCA_000404065.3 of Pinus taeda. Classification (NCBI taxonomy): domain Eukaryota; kingdom Viridiplantae; phylum Streptophyta; class Pinopsida; order Pinales; family Pinaceae; genus Pinus; species Pinus taeda. The sequence continues at coordinate 36,121 of APFE031093972.1, read as the reverse complement.
CCTGAGGTCAGTTAAGGACAGATCAAAGCCTGTGATAGATCAACATTTTCTGAAGGATTACAGTAGCCCTGAGGCTAATTCAGGAGGAGTTCTGGGAAATTCAGTAGCCAGTTTAAGGTAGATCCAGAAGCAGAGTTTGATCTAACCAGCTCACTGTCATCATGAGTCAACTAAGATCCCAGCTCTGAAGATCTGTGACTCTTGGTCAATCGGAATCCCCTGTAACAGAATTAGGGCTTCTTCCTGAAGCTATTCGGATAACTGTTCTGATCAGAACCTACAAGGAATTACAAGTTGAGGATCAGTATAATATATTTCAGGTCATTTGAATAATTGTTTGTTGGCCAAATTCTGTTGGACTTTGGAACTTAAACTGGAGCTGTTGCTAAATCTGTGGATTGGTTGAATTATGATATTGTATTGAATGGAATATTGTAACATGTTGGAAGAGTCATACTGCTAATCGAAAATCATTTTGTTTATTCATGCATTGAATTACTGAAGGTGTTAGTTTTCCTGAACAAGCAAGGAAACTATGCAACAAACCATTAGTTATTTAAGAAACCCTGGGGCAAAAAATCTCCGTAGGATACTCCACAGGCATTTGAGGGGCTGCTGTATGTGGAGGATCCTGGTCATCATACCTACAATCATCTTTGCTGTGGAAAAGTGAAGAATATGGGTAGCTGCTAGCTGGGAATCTGAATCATAGGAGAAAGACTTTCTCCTAGGGTTAACCATGTATATGGATGGGTAACAGTACTAAATCCTTCACTTTCTCAATTTAGGAAGTTGTGAAAAGTCCACTAGCCTAAATCCACTTTCTTGATGGTCAGAGAGCAAGTTAGATTAATTCCCTCTTCTGCAAGAAAATGGTTGGTGAAAAGGAAGATTTAATACATGGGGTGATGTGTGGGACAAGGGTGAAAGAAAGCAGCTATCCTGATTCCTAAAGAGCTATAGCTCTCAAGTCTCAATGACTTCAGGTTGTTGATCTATCCACTTTTACTGCAGTATGTCAGGTGATGCTAGATGATTGTTGGTTTAAGCTAAATTTGGGTGCTCAAGCAAATATTTGTAAGGATAAAACATGGCAAAATGGGAAGCCACTTATAGACCATCAATCCAAGGAACTCTACGATAAGATTCAGCCAACTAGCTCAACAGCAGAATGTCTAAATTTCGAATAAGAGGTGTCAATGCATTGGAAAGTTCACAATTCTTTAAAGATTTTGAGACTCAAAGTGGTTTGTTCTTTGTAACATTTTCTGGTAAACAACTGATTGCATGATACTGGCCTTAAAGATGGCTGTTGTATGAATTGCCACAAACCTAAAAGGATTAAGCACATCACGTAGAATTGCAGTCACTAAATTGTTTTGGGCCCATATTATTACTGAGTATAATGTTCCCTGTCTCTACTCTTCATTAAGAGGGAAGAGTTTTTGGGGACAAAAGGGAGATCTGATAGGCTAACAAAATTAGTGAGATGTGATTAAACTGACATTCATCTCTCTCTTGTTAGAAAACCTCTGTCATGCAACCTTTCAAACGGAAAATACTTTGCTCAGCCTGGGAGAAGTTTCTACAGTAGATCAGATTTAGCTCTCCATATATCATCAAGGAATATTACTCTTAGGAGATGCAGAATCTCTTCAACTTGGGGCCAGAGTTGACATGCTCGCTGCCCTTTGCTTATATAAGGAGCTCTAATGTACCTGCTCGTTGGCATCTGGATATGTCAATCTTGATGTCCATGTAATCTGATTTCTAATCTAATATATGTTAAATTCTCAAAGAAAAGAGAAGCAAAAAAAAAACATCAGTCACAAAAGGGAGCTGCAGCTCACTGAAAAACAACAGAAATATAAAGTTTCACTGTAAAATTATCCTCCTTTTATTAGATGTCAAGACTCAAAAAGTGTGGAAAGTTTGTCATGATTAGACAGCAGAACCACAACAAGATAGAGAAAGGAGTAAACTTACTGATATTAACCAAATAAGAACATTGCAAATACCTTGGAATCTGAACCACTCAAAGAAGAGGTTACTCTTGCAAGAGCATCAAACATTACAGGAGAACCAGCTCCTTGCGCAGAGTCAGAACCGACTTCTTCGTGATCAAATAATGCAATCATCCTTACTCCAGTCTCATCTTGAAGAGAATCTTCAGATACTGTTGCATCAACTAATGCCTGGCATAATGGGATCAATGGCTGCTTGTCAGTGCCTCAACATTTCAATCAAGATTGAGATAACATGGTAAAAAGTTGCATACACAAAATCCGCAGAAAACATAGATTTAAGAACTCATTGAGCAGATCTGATGACTCTGATATCAACAATTCAATCATTACGGATTACCTTTATAGATGGAGTTCAGGTAAAATTTGCCAATCAATATCTACACATTAATAACTAGGCAACTGCCATGAAATTGTAAAATATATGTTGCTTGAGTGTAAGTAACATCGCTGGTAATAATTAAGGTTAAAGTGCATTCACAAATAACCTGTGTTGGTGCCTATCATGTATAAGCACGTTTCTTTCATAGAACTGTTCGTTAAATAAGGATAAACTGCCTTGCAAAACATTTACCCCCCACAGTTTGTGCAGCTGTGCCTTTTGGAAGTAGCAGTGAGGGTGGACCTCTCAAATCCAACTATCTTTCTCCAAGATATATTATGCACCTTTCATTTTCATTATAGAAACATCACAGGCATCATGCTAAAGGCTCAGGAACAGTTTGAATTAGTATGTCCAGAGGTATATTTCAAGGATGAAGAGTGTACATATTTCAGAATTCAGGATCTTTTGCTTCTTACTACAATGACTAGAACAGTGAACCACTAGTGCCCATACTCTCATCTTGGGGACTGGCAATCTGCTGTCACCCAAAAAGGAACCAATATTTATCTGTTATATAAGCACAAAGATGCATTCAGTTGTTCACATCAAGAATCATGGCAAAAAGAGTTTGTCAACATCTTGGTTCAGACCAAGGAAGAAAAATTTTCATGTATAAAAACTGCATAATGATTACTGACAGTCCTCAATGATGCAACAAACTATCACACTAGGTTCTGCATAAAGACAAGACACTACAAAAGTAATAGGACTCGGGCAGCTGTCATGTTGACCTTCCCTTTGGCATAAAGAATCTGTAAAATATGCAAACCAAATGGTAAATCGTTTCCCGTTTTCAAAAAAGACTATATATGCATGATACCTATCTGTCATGAAGAGATCATCTCTTGTAGATAAATTATCATAACACTCTGGCAGAAGGAAGATTTCAAACTTCATTTCTAATTACTACAAGGCATATAGGAACTTATATAATGCCCCTCTCAAGTCTCTCCACCCATAGTTTTAAAAACTGTAACTGGGTTTTGAACCAGCGACCTATTTAACCGGGATTTGAACCAGAACCAGATCAAACCAGATCGAACCGAATTCAATGAACCAGATTTGAAAAATATATATAATACTTAAATTTTAATGAAAATAATTATTTTTGAGATTTCAAACAATGATTCCAAACCATTAGAGACAAAATAAGCAAAGTTTGCTCATCTATATACATACCATGTAAGGGTGAATGTGTCAAAATGCCACAGACTGCAATCCATATCAACAACAAAATACATAATCCATGAGGCTCTAAGTGGCCTCTAGAATCTAAAAATAATGCTACAAAGTATTGGGCCACGGGCCTACTATAAATCACTGATCAACATGATCACTCATCAAACTCATTATTGATTCACTACTACTAGAAATGGGATCATCAACAAGAGCTACATAAACATCATCTAGACCTTATAATAAATATGGTAGAAATTGAAAAAGCTTAACATGCCTAACCAATGATTTTAGTTTGAGTGCAGGGTTCATCCCCTCAACCTTATAATAAAGCAGAAAACACTTAGCATGCCTAACAATTATTTTTTTGAGTGAAGGGTACATTTTTGTTAAGGCCATGGTAGAGGAGTTCAACAATTAATACCACCAACATCAACAGAGTTCAACAATCAATACCACAAACATCAAGGTACATAAAGGGCTTCATGCTCTTGATCAAATGCCAATCCCATACCCTCACACATGACAGAATCAAATGGAGACATTGCAATCACCCAAATCATGAAATCCTAAAAACTCTCAAGTTTATTCAACATTGAGTGAGATCTAAAATTCTAGTTTCTCCATATGAAATTCAATGAGGTTGGAACCACTCTCAAACACATCCTAAAACAATTAATGTTAATGTCAAAAATTCAAGTAAAAAGATGAAATTTCATCCTTTTACTTTAAAAATTTATGATCATTTTACTTTAAGAATTTAACATTACCATTGATTCGCACTATTACTAAGGTTGAATTAGGTTTTTTGTTTAGGTTTAGGGTTTAGGAAGGGGAGGGTTGGTTTTATCATTATGTAATATCTCCAATTTTGTGAGCATGGGAATTTTGCCCAATTTTGGTAATATTAATCAAAAGGGGCAACTAGTATTTTGGAGGAAGGTGGCAAGTATTATATTATCGCAGATTGGCAGCAAATTATTATTTTGTTAAATAATGAATCCATACAGGTGAGGATAGTTTTAGATAGAGGAGGAATGACCTGTTATAGAGTTTTATGAACATCCGAAACGTTGAGTTCATAAAACTCTATAACAGGTCATTCCTCCTCTATCTAAAATTATTATTTTATTAAAATGGTGGAAAGAGTAACTAAGTGGAAAATGGCTCCCAGCAATAAAATAATATTAAAATGACTCTAGAAGGATGGAGATAAAATATAAGAGGATGGACTCATTTAGTGGATCATCTTTTGACTATCACACTTAACACTTCATCTTCTCTTGGAGTTGTTTAGCGCAAGGGTAGAGTGTTGTTTAGCACAGGAATTCCAGGCAGGATTCCACCCCATCTTTGGAGGGCTTCGAGTGCCTTCCTGGTTGGGAATACAAAGAGTCCATTGTTGGGCTTTCATAGAGCTTCATTGACAGTAGTATTCCCAGCTCTATGTATATCCTGTGTCTAGAAGAAATTCGAGTTATTCATTGTGGTCCAGCATACAACAAGTTGGAGTCTAGCTTATTTGCAAGAGGATTTTCCTAGTTGGAGCCGAGAAATTTGTGGTGATTTTGTAGGGATAGAGAGCAACAAATTTAAGGGACAAAATTCCCTTCATTTGGAAGTGTGTAGGGACTTCTAGCTTAGTCTGTGCAAGGGAAGAATGGAGAAGGATTGTGGAGACATATGTTGAGAAATCTAGGGCATCAAAGTTATGTGATTTCTCTTCTATTAGTAATTGCTTGTGAATGTTTTTTACTTCTTAGATTAGGATCTTCTTTTACTTATGTTATTATAGTGTTATTCTTCATCAAATAGCTACCAATGCATAAACCATAAAGCGACAAGAGACACAAAATATAGACTATTAGCCAGGGCCAAAACCTCTCCCACTTGAGAGGAAAACCCAAACAAATTCTTCTTCATGTAAAGATTCCAATTGACAAATACCAAGACCAAGACCCTTGACCTATTTGCCACTCCAAGACCAAGACACAAGTTCCCTTGATGAGATCCTTAGACAACGACAGTCAATCTTCTGCTCCTTCCCTTTTCTCGACTCCTCTTCCACTTCGACCTCCTTTTGCTTCAAATCTTCAACCTCCTTAAATTAGGTTTGCAATCCTATGCCTTGATTTTCTTCGCTCTGTATAGGGTCTACTTCTTGCTTAACTCGGCTTCCTTCTTGATTTGACCTTCCTGTAACTTGTCTACCCAAGAGGACTGCAATTCCTCTCGACTTCTTCCACAGCAAGTGTCATTTATCTTCTTCGCACGTGTGTCCTAAAACATGCCCAAAACAAATCCAAATGATGCCAAAGAAAACTTCACTCTTCTTTCTTTCTTCATGCTGGCTAGGAGGCTTATTTTCACTGACCTTCGCATCACTTACCAACTTCAGAACTCAACCAAAAATCTCTGCTTTGAAATCAGGTCGAGTGGCCTATTTATAGTTGTTTGCCATGATAATAAGCAGACTTGACAAGGAGATGAGTCGACGTGTCCTTCAAAGAGATATTATTATTCCTTCTGAAGCCGACTTGAAGGAGATACTTGTGCTTGTCTTAGAGGGCTATTTATACTTATTGAATGACTCATACAAAATGTAACATGCCCAAGAAGGGTCTTTCATACATGACATAGACTCAAATTGACTTTTATGACTCGATGACAAATCCTAAAGGCTCACAATGGGAGCCATCACTAAAAATAAAATTCCTTGTTCATGAAACCCATGAGACAAGCATTACAATAATAATTTTATTTTTCTTATTTTCATCAATTACATAAAATCACAATTACACATGTCATTATGAAGACTGAACCTAGTTACACTTTTCAACACTCCCTCTTAACTACGGAGGTATTCATAATGGTACTTGCTCATTCTCAATCTAAAGAATTTCGCATAAGAAGAGTCGGATTGGTAACCCATCTATTTAGCATCATATCAACCAACGTTGACACATAGCAAGGCCTTGACTAACAGCCATATCTCTCCACGAGATCTGAGCACAATGTTGGTGAGACCAATGATGTATAGACACCCTCATCATTATCTCTCTCCAAACATACCCCACCTGGGTTCTCAGGGTGTGTTCCACTAGGACTATTCTTATCTTGGATTCCCAAGCCTCAAAGACTATCGATCCTCTACGACTACTTTTATCTTTTATGCCCTAAGGCATCCTCAAAGAGCATCGCATGCCAGATGTTTACCCAATCCTCCATCTTGTCTTCCCAAGTGAAGACAAGAATAATGTGTCTATCTCTCCCTCTTTAGGGAGGACATATCTATTCCAATAAAGGAATGTACTCATTCCTACGGAAGGAATGTACCTAAGCTCCCCGTTGGCTTAGGAATTTTTGCTTCCAAGTTTCTACCAAGTAAGAAACTTGTTTCCAGGCTCCCTCTTAATTAGGGATCTACAACAGCTCTTCAGATGGAGATGATGGGACAATAAGCTGCTTGAAGAACACCTCCTCACGATGTCATGAACTTCCTTTCGTTATCTAGGAGTCTTCATGTTTGGGACTTCTTCATAGGGTACAGACCAACCATCACTTTCATCCATGAAATAGTCTTGTCATCATCAGAAAGTGATTCATTTGTTCATATATGGCCTTCCTTCATGCCACACTGCCTTCTTCATGCCATGTTTCCATAAGGATTTTTCATCCTACTACATGGGCATCGATGGTGGAATATATCCATTGATCTTCCCTCGGCAACCCTGCATAAGCCCATCTAGATATTTGTTCAAAAATAAGAAATGAACACTTAAACTAAACTTACCTTTGTGATGGTCTTTCATCATGACATCTCCTGCATACATATCGACACATAACAAAGATATATATTTTCAAGGGTCTCTTTCTTTTTCAGACTCCATCAGAGTCTTCACATCTTTCATGGAGATATCCTAGTCAAATCTTCTTGGTCTTTTGGATGTTGATTGCCTTTTCCATGGTTGCACATCCCACGATCTCTTTCTTCCTTTCTTCACACATTTCATTCTCAGGAACTTCTAATCAGAGTTCCTCCAATTAATGTCAACCACCTCATATTACATATGGGGACATATTATGTTGATTTCACATAATGAATGTGTGACTCATGCTTCCCTGCATCCTTTCAAAGGAGAAGATGCCTTTCTTTTGATCATGCTCTCAAGATAGAGCATTGATCCTTGTTACATGCAACCATATGACATAACTCTTCAATATCGAATACAAGCATACATACCTCATTTTTCTTTTCGGTCATCCAGACTTTCCACAGTAGCTTCCTTGATTGAAAGAGATTCAATCCCTTGATCTGCTTCACATTTTATGTCATCATACCATCATCCCATGAATTCCTCAAGTTTGGAATTCTTGATAAAACACTTGCTTCCTCTCTTGACCGGTGAACCTTTCAATGAAGATTCCATCAAAGAATCTTGAGGATCTAGAGTATCCCCATCTAGCAAATGTGTTGGAAAATGTAACTAGGTTCAGTCTTCATTTAATATATTTGGTGTTGAAAAATCTAGGGCACACATAATTTAGTTGATTCTTCGTTACATGATAACAATTTGTGAAGTATTTATACAATTTATATTAGCTCAAAGTCTCCTTCATTATTAGTGTGTGTATGTTAGCTTCATCAAACTGCTATCAAAACCAAAAGAGACAAGAACACAAATATTTGGCTTTCTGCCAGGGCCAAAACCTCTCCCTCTTGGAGAGGAAAACCCACGCAAAATTCTTCTTATAGAGATTCCATTGACGAATACCAAGACCTTGACCCTTGACACATTCTGCCTCTCCAAGACCAAGACATCAATCCTTTTCTCCATTGCTGTTGAGATCTTCATCATTCCTTCATTGTTGCATTATTGAGATCCTTACTGCTTCTACATTACCATGACTGCTTCAGAGATTACCACCGATGTAATCTCTATACCTTCATCGAGAACATGATCTTCAAGTACAAGATCATATCTTGTGTCTGCACCTCGTTGTCATCATTGTATCAAGGTTGTGATCATCATGGTTATTACTGCTCCTAGTAGCACGTCAAGACTGCATCATACTAGATTTGAATATTGTCTCCTTTCACTAGCATGCCAAGGATCTCTTGATCATCATCGAAACCTATTTTGTTATCAAAGTTATGCCAAGACTATAACATCTAACATAATCTTCATTGAGCCAAGAGAATAGATCTATCACTATTGTTCATTGTGTCTGGGTTGCTACAGGTATGCCACCAAGGTTTATATACCAAGACAATATTGTACCCTCGATCGAGCTCTTCTCTACTTCAAGTCATAGGTATGCCAAGAGTGTATTTAGCCCAGAACTTTGGTCAACACTGCGTCTTCATCTCAACTCCTTGAGCTATGTTGAGACTGTCTATTTGGTGACCTTGTTGCTCCATCAATCTGGGATCCAGCTTGACTGCACCTTATACCCATCCGAGGTGCAGTCAAGCCTTTAGACAAGGAGACCTTAATTCAATGTTGATCTAATGCTCCTTAATGCAAAGAATTCAGAGAGAGCTAATGCGAGATCTATCATCCTTGAATGTGGATCCCTGTACCCGAGTTCAGCTCACTTCATTTGTGGATACCTTATGCTTGACTGCAGCTACTACACGTGAAATTTCAAAGAGGAAGAATGCGAAGTTCTTATTTGAGTTTGGAGGATACCTTGACGGGGTATTTATAGTGGTGAGTGCTCCATATTTGAGCCGACATGATCCCATGAACCGAAGTGACTTAAATTTATGCATTTAATTTATTTTTGGAGCCGACATGATCCCATGAACCAACGTGACTTTAATTTATGCATTTAAATTTATTTTTGGAGCCAACATGAAGACCTCTTCCTTTTTTTTGCTTGCAGACTTCTTGAAGGATTATACTTGGTCTTTGGAGGGCTTTTCACAACTTTGTAGACTTGAATACATTTACATAAACTCATAAAGAGTTTCTATACATATGACATGACTCTTTGACATATAAATAAATCCTAATGACATCAAGAAGAAGTCTTTCACCTAATGATACTTCTTGCTCATGAAACCCATGTAGCAAGATTACAAAAAAAAATATTACATCAATTACAAAGATCATGTCAATATGAAGACCGAACCTAGTTACACTTTCTTCAACATTTGGGTCATCATGTAATGTGCTTGTCAAAAGAATAAAGAAAAGATTTATTATTATTATTATCGTGACTTATTAAAGCATGGGTTTCATGCTTGGGTCACCATGTTTTAGATCAAAGTCCCCATTGAGGACTTCTAGGATTTGTTCTGAGTCAATAGAGTCATTGTACTTTTAAAGAGACCCTTCTTGGGCTTTTGAATCATGTAAAAAGATTAAGTATGGAGTCAAATATCATTTATGTATCCTCCACACCATGTCTGCCTAGAAGAAGATCAAGTCAGCCTAAGGACCCTATTCAACCTCACATGGAGCCTATAAATACACGCACATCGAATTCATTTGGAGCATCATTCTCCAGAGTCCACACAAGTTCGATATCTCTTGTAGCTGGGAAAAAGTGCGAAGTTCTCTTGTAGGTGGGAAAAAGTGTGAAGTTTGTTGTCGAGAAGCCAAAGTAAATGCGAGTTTGGGGAAGTCTAAGGAGAAAGGAAAAATTGAAATTTGGTGTATCTCTCTTTCTGTTTCAGATCCTGGATCGGGAGATCGATGTCTTCAAAGTCTCTCTGTTGTCGAAAGCTAGCAGTGGCCGGAAGTTGTTGCCTAGTCGAAGTAGCTAGAAAGGGATCGAAATTCTGGAAGGTTGACTTGGTGTGGAGGAAGGTCTTTTCTTGGTATAGGGTGAAGAGCCTCAAAGAATACTATTGAAAGGAAGAATTTATTGACTGGGTTTTCCCCTAAGGGGGGTTTTTCCCTAGCATAGTCCCTACTTCTGGTGTCTATTGTTTTATGTATTGTTGCTTTGGTAATTGCTTGATGAACTAAAGGAAAGAAGATATAAAGAATCGTAATAATAAGAAACATAACAAGTAATTATCAAGAATAAGAAAATATTTTTGCCTTTCTGATTTTCTAACATGGTAATAGAGCTTTGGTGAAGAAGGAAGTAAAAGGCAGTCTCAAGCACTTGACCTAGGAACCATTCAAAGGGATTATCTCAGGGAAAGAGACTACTATATTTAAGGAAGATGTCTAACACAATCAAGGGAGAGAACAAACTTGAAGGGGCCTCTAACTACAGGTCCTGGAAGAAGAGGATTGACTTAATCCTTGAAAAGAACAAGGTATTGATCTTAGTCAAAGGAAAAGTAAAGAAGCCTATAGACTCACAAAGGGTTCCAATGATGCTGACAAAGTGAAATACAGGGAATTAGAATTGGTGCCCATGACTCTGATGGTAGAAGGAATAAAGGACAACCTTGTCCCATTCATAGCTAGCATCGATCATGCTGAAGAAATGTATGAAGCTTGTCAAAGTTATTTACTGTTAAGAACATTGGTCAAGTAGCAAGTTTAATGAATGAACTAAGGACCACAAAGATGACTAAAGAAGACACTATGGCATCCTTCTTTGTCAAGATATCTAGAATCAGGGATGATCTCTCGACCATTGATGAAATTGTTCCAGACAAAGAACTCGTGATCACTGCTCTATTAGGATTGCCATCCTCTTGGGGTGCATTTGCTGCAGGTCTTAATAGTTGGAAGGAAGCTCCCACTTTCGAAGAACTATGGACTGTCTGCAGTTAGGAAGAATTATGGATCTCATTAGTTGTTAATCCTGAAGGAGTATCAAATGCCTACATTGCTCAACATCAAGGAAAGAAATCGAAAGAACCAAGGAAGAAAGTTGACATGTCCAAGATAGAATATTATTAATGCCATAAGGAGGGTCACTACAAGAGTGATTGTCCCAACAATCCAAAGAATAAGAAGAGAGAGAGATCATGTTAACTTTGTTGAGGAAGGAGACTCAAAGAAAGCCAAGCCCGAAGAATCTTACATTAGGGACTTCCACTACTAAGTCCTTTGCTTGTAGTTTTAGATATCTTGTTTTATATGTTTTAGAATTTATAGGTTTTTGACATATTTTGGAAAAGACTTTTTATTGTCTTTATAAGTTTGTAGGTATCCCTCAAGCTTTGGAGGAAGCCCCCAACAAACTCCCAAAGATAAGTTTCTCATCTCCTTTCAATCTTTGGTTTCATGTATTTGTTTAAGTTTTGATTATATTAATACTAATCACCATTCTTGCTCTATTGTTTTGATTAGGAAGACATCTTCTATATTCTCAAGGAGTATGAAAGAGGACCTCTCATGACAAGGTTTGTCAAAGAACAAAGGTATACTTTAAACATTGATTTATTTTGTTTATTCATTTACTAACACAGTTGTGTCTAGCTATATTGAATCATAATGATTCTTAGTTTGGGTGATTCATCTCATGATAAATCTACTTCTTGTCAAAAAACGATGAGGGATTCTTGGAGCTCTGCAACCCTAATGACCCTGCGGCCATGAGGTAGGCGATGCGGAACACCTCAAAAAACTAGCGGACAAACGGTCAGAAGTGAACAGGCATTTCAGAAATGACAGAGGAGACTAGGAGGGGAGAGATCCCCTCCTACAGGGATGCGACAGCGGGAGAAGGAACCAGTAATAGCAAAGCGGAGGCTACTCAAAGGCCACTGGGACCAGTCCTGGGCGCACGCTGGCAAGCAAGAAGCAAAGGAAGATGTCTGCCCTGCGAAGTGGAGAAACCGAGGTTTGTCATTCCGATGAACAAATTAGAAAGGTATAGAAGTTACATGAAAGATCATGCATTGATCTGCAAGTTCATTGGAGTCTGGCCCTCAGAAAAAGAACTGAGAAGATGGATACAGCAGAAATGGCAGCCATGCGGCCACATTGAACTAAAGCTAGGAGCACGCGGTTTTTTCACGGTAATCTTCTCAAACCTGCACGATAAAGAGAAAGAGTTTGAAAACGGACCATATTTCCATAATAATGTAGGGTTATTTATGAGGTATTGGGAGGAATGTTATAACCCAAACCAAGAAAAATTCCTAGCAGCACCGATATGGGTTAGACTGTTTGGACTACCTATGGATTTCTGGGACCCAGAGATTCTTGAAGGAATAGGGAACACCATAGGAAGTTTCGTAAAGATAGCAGAATCAACAAAACGAAGGAGATACACCTCGTATGCAAGAATATGTGTATACATGAACATTGCAAACCTTATACCAGGTGTTGTCGAACTCGAGTATCATGAGGAGGTTTAGTAGTAGGCTCTGGACTATGAAAATCATTGAGCATACTCATCCACACATCTCTTGGTCTAGGTGCTTGGTGCACACATTGAACCTATTGATGCATGATATTGTGAAGCATAAAGAATGTGGATGGATTAATCATCTTTGCAAGGAAGGGAAGCAACTCATTAAATATGTCACATGGCATAACAGGGTCAACTACTTTTATGGCACTTACTCCAAGTTGCAGTTTCTTAAACTTTCAAAAACTAGATTTTCAAGATGTTACCTCACCTTTAGGCGGCTAGTGAAAGTGAGACAAGCTTTAACTGCTATGGTGACATGTGATTCATGGGATGAGATGAGCACTAATAGAGATGGTGCTAATATAGGCAATGACATTGTTCTTGACGTGTTTCTTGCAAGTCATGACGACTCCTCCATCACTGCATTTTCTCCAAACATTGCAAATCTCCTATTGAAAACAATCAATGATGTTGATCCTAATAATGTGGTTGAAGTGATCACGAATAATGCAGCATATTGTAAGGGAACAAGAAAAATCATTGAGCGTACTCATCCACACATCTCTTAGTCTAGGTGCTTGGTGCACCCATTGAACCTATTGATGCATGACATTGTGAAGCATAAAGAATGTGGATGGATTAATCAGCTTTACAAGAAAGAGAAGAAACTCATTAAATATGTCACAGGGCATACAAGGGTCAACTACTTTTATGGTACTTACTCCAAGTTGTAGTTGCTTAAACTTTCAAAAACTAGATTTGCGGGCTATTACCTCACCTTTAGGTGGCTAGTGAAGGTGAGACAAGCTTTAACTGCTATAGTGACATGTGATTCATGGGATGAGATGAGCACTAATAGAGATGGTCCTAATATAGTCAAGGACATTGTTCTTGATAGTTATTTGTGGTCACAGGTCAAATATGTTTTGCAATTCATCAAACCAATTTATTACATGATCAAGTTTGCAGATTTAGATCGGCCAGGAAAGGAACACTGAGGTTCTCAGAGATATCTATGTTGAGCTAAGGAAGCTCAATGAGAATTACCAATTCCTTCTCCAAAGGAATGAAGCCTCTGAGAGGCATGCAACAGGGGAAACCTCTGCAAAGAGCAAGGAACAAAGGATTGGAACTGAGCCCCACGAGCCAATCATCAGGATGAAGAAGTATGAGACAGTTGGATTTCAAGTTCACACTCTATCTGGTTACTTTTTGATAATGTTTTTACATAGCTTTCATAGAATAAAGATCATTATTGACCCTCGGTTGTAATAGTTTAACCCACATTTCCAGCTAGTTCTTCCAACTGTCTATGGGGAGAGGCATGTATAATTGAATTGGTTATGGTAAATACAATAGAACTTCTGCTTGTATGTAAAAAATAAATAGAAAATAAAAAAGTAAATGCAGGCTGCCTTCTACTATCAATCATTGTTTTAAAAAATGGTTGAGCTGACTCCAACTCGGTCGAGCCAAACCGAAACAAAACGGCTGACAAAGTTGTTACCGAGCCAGAACGGAACTTTTGGCCAGCTCGGTGGCCAGAATGGAACGGTTATCCAGCCCGGTGGCCGGAACGGAACTGTTGGCCAGCTCGGTGGCCGAAACAGAACAGTTGGCCAGGTTGTTACCGGGCCGGCCGAGCTAGTCATCGACCCGGCCGACTCGATAATAACTCGGTCGGCTCGGTAACAACTTAGTCGGCTCGGTAACAACCAGCCGGCCCAGTAACAACTCGGCCGACTCGACTCTTTGAAAAAGATCCTGAAGCACATTTGTCAAAAGTTGTTCTACCTCCTGCCTATCAACAGTTGGGTTGTTGTTTATTGCATATTTATAGCCCTAGAGTAATCTATCACTGTGAGAAAGTTTTGAAAATTACAAGGCTGAAGTATGGTTATCCTAGTGGCATGAATTAGAAAACTGAAACAATGCATTGAGCGATACAATGTTTTTAAGAAGGCAAACATTGTAGCAATGGACTAATAGATACATATTTACCTCTTATTGTTATGGACTAATAGATACATATTTACCTCTAATTGAAATCATCTCCAGCAGTCTAGGTAGAAGCATGACACAGGTCGTCCTGTAGCAAAGGCACAAATTTGAAGACATCTGTTGATCAGTTCATTGGCTTATCATTTGGGAAGCTACGATTGGCTACAAAGAATTGGTATTATTGTTGTTGTAGTCTAGTGATTGTCCTTGGGCTGAGGCAGAAAAGAATCTTGGCATTGGTAGCTAAGTATGAACTTTGTATTGGACAGTGCACTGGGTGCCATCTTGATATAATGGATATATTCATGAGACTACTTCGATCATATGTTGTATTCTCTCTATATTCTAAAGCTTTGTGTTTGGAAACATGAATCAAAATCTTTAAAATTATGTTTTTAATAATAATAATAATAATAAATTATATTTAATGTATTTTTTACAATGACCGAGTCATTGAAATCAAACCAGCCGAGTCGATACCGAGTCGGAGTCGGAGTTGAAGCCAACCCTCGGCCGTTTCCGAACCGGAGTTGGAGTTTTAAAACATTGCTATCAATTATTTCCTGTGTAAGATCATGATTCATGAATTTCTTAAAAATAATGCCTGTTTCTAAGTGCATTGCTATGGTGGTAAAGTGTTGCATAGGTGCACCTCAGTGTAGATATGAAAAGGTGAAACTTTTTAAACTATAGTTGCAGAACTGCAACAATTTTCCCTTATAAAGAATTAAATCTGCCAAGACATGCGTGTGCACTGTGGCCGAAACTAGGATAGATGAGTCCATGCAACTGTATCAAACTCTTTTGTCCTTGTGTCTCTAGACTCTAGGAGCTGGAAAATGCAACTACTAATAATACATTATCTATGCTACCATGCTTGTCTTAACTAAACAATTTTTCCATCAAAGCAATGGACACTGGCAGGAAAGAAACAATTATAGAACATCAAAGAATAGACAGATACGAATAACTTTATATAAAATTCCTTGAGAGCAATCAAAAAAAAAATTGCTCACCTTTAGTGCACAGAATGACATGCAAAGGTTATCAAGACGGCCTGAAAATATGAATTCCTTTGCAATGCCAGCAATTACACTTGGTTGTGTATCACATAGTTGTAATTCAAAATCGCATATTTCTTCTGGTTTGCAGCCAATCCTACTCGCAATCAACTGCAAGAATCAAAGCAGAAGAAGCAAAATGGTGACATACAGTATTTATTGCAATATATTAAATTTGTGTCAACTTTAATGAAAAATATGTAGTTAAGTGATATTCTAAAGATCTGAATTCAAGTTTAAACAACATTGAAATTACAAATATTAAAGACGCAGCATTGAGTGCATTATTTATTAAAGCACCATATGCATGCTATGAGTTGAGACTTGAAAGTCGAGACATGAAAGCGAAGAATAAACTATAATTTCTCCTAATATTCATTGTAGATCACCAGAACAACATTCATTAGGGGCCACCAGAAAGGAATCACCTAAATGGTAAAAGAATTCATGAATCTGGTTAAAATTTTGACTGAAAAAAATTCCACCCAGGTCATGCCATGTACAAAAAGTTTCAAGGAATTCCTCTAAAGACTAGGAATCATTTTTTTTCCAAACTCTAACGTTTACATACCTGTAGTAAAAGCAAATGATGCTGCATGCTCTCAGAATCTTCACCTTCTACTATATTCGTTTCTTGCCCTGCCTTTTGGTTAGCATCTACATGAACATCTTTATTGCTTTCTGTGCATTTATCATTTGATACAGCTAGCCTATTAACTTCAGCCTGTGAAAGATCAATTACCATTTCATTAACAGTATTGCTCAGAAATATAAATTATGCATTGCTTCCCAAAAATACGAAAAGGATCACCATTTCCAGACATACATTGATTCTAACAAATATAACCCTGAAGAAGAAAGCAAATTCCAAGATCCAACACAAGCTCTCCTATTGGCCTACATCGAAAATATCCAGTGTGGCAAAGCAACAAAAAGACAAATTTAAACAGCCATGTCTCACCATGAATGCCAATCTGATCAAATTCATGATCATTTGGTTCAAAACAAGACCATTCAAAATGCCAGATTTATCAACGAGTTAAGTACTCTTTGCAAACCACTGACATCATAGCACCTCTCAATCTGATACAAAAATTCCATTCTTCTGTGATATGAATTTACTGCCATAAGGATCAACCTTCCTGTCAGCTATGTATATGGCCTACACTAAATAAGCAATAAAGGAGTTGCTTTCAAATAGATATTACAATTCTATATAAATGACAATAATATATATATATATTTGTCAGAACATTGTCATAACCATCAAATTATAGCAATTCCTCCATCCTCCAATAACTTAGTAACCAAAGTGGTATGTTTTTCTAAAGGTAGCTAATGATAAATAGACCATTATTAAGACTTGAAAGTCAGCCTCAATTTTCACTCTATCTTGGACAACACTGGACACTCTCGTCAGACATGTCAACGAACTTGTGACTAAGGTGAAGATAAACAAATTTATTAATGGCCAACAAATGACCTCAATAGGTCAATGGGACTCAGTGCAAACACATGGTGAGAGTACAAAAGCAATTCGTATTGCTAAACTACAAAGAGTATAAAAAGAGCTACAGAGCTAGCCAATAGTAATTAAAAAAGTAATGCAAACGCAAAACCCACAGTGAGCAAAGAGTACAGATGTCAAGGCACATCGTAGCAAGAAGCAGAAGTAAAATAAGGAAAGGAGGAAGAATTAGACTCCCTAACAAAGTTATCAAAGACCAGGAAGGAAATGATATACACTATCTATTAATCTCTTCTGGAGAGAAACCTGGGTGGAAGCTTAGATGTGCAATCCTAGCAGAAGCCAAACATCTAAGAGAACTTTCCCAACACTTGAGATCATTGAGAAGAGTCCGGTTATGGATTTCTAAGTACTCAAGCAGATGGAGGGTTGAGTGGCAAAACTATGCCCTAAACAAAGCCTCTCATAAGCCCTCATGGGTATCACTTTATTGGTTGTAACTTGTGCCACCACATAGGTCTAGGCACTGATGTTACATGGGACTTGGCGAATCACTTATAGTGATATGCCACTAAGATCGAGGGAAAAGAAGGGAGCAAACAATCGAATAGGGACTCTCTTAGATAGACCCTGTGACTATCAGATCTACACAATGTCACATGGTTAGGGTTCGAGTTCAAATTCGACAAGAATTAAATTCGATTCGATGTGATGTTCCCATTTTGTGCATGCAAAAATCACTTAGAGATTTTGCAAAATTTTGGATATATTAAATAAAAAGAAGAAAATATTATTTTTGTGAAGGAAAAGAGGAAATTATTATTTTAATGGAGAATGGCGGCAAAATAATATTTTATTAGAGAAGGGAGGTAAATTATAATTTTGGAGAATGGCGGCGAAGTAATATTTTATTGGGGAATGGAAGGAAATTATTATTTTATTGGAATGGCGAAAAATTATTATTTTATTTAAATGGCAGCAAAAAGTGGAAAATGGCCCCCACCAATATAATAATAAGGAAAAAGGGAGTATCTAGAAGCTAAAGCGAGGCTCCATGAAGAATTATAAAGGGAGGAGGAACTCAATGGCAAAGTATTATATTCCTATCATTTCTATTTGACATTGAGAAGAAACTCAAGGGAGTTTCAAGCGAAACTCTAAACTAATTTCGGTGGACTTCGAGTGCCACCCTAGTTAGCTATTGGGGGAAATCATTTCAGATTTTCCATTTGTGTGTAATGCAGGTGTAAGCGAGTTTAACTTAGTGTTTGCAGGATTACTATCTCCAAGGGATCAATTTCCTGAAGTTCTTACTGTCTCATCAATGGCCACATTGTTCAGAGGAGTGCGCAAGTTATATAGAGGCCGAGTTGGGTTTTGCAATGCCATTCGATCAGGATAATATTTAAGATTTATTTCACATTTGGTGCACTGGATAGCAGGCCGATTCCTTACATTTGTTGCTAAGACTTTGATCAGAACAGGGGGTCGAGTTACTACAAAGTAAGTGGGCTGCATTCCTGTACACCTTACAGGATACATACCCAAGTTCAAAGCTTATCATTTCTGGAGTTTTAATTCTAGCAGAGGCCGTGTTCTATAGGCAGCAAGAAGGCTGAATTTATTAATCACAAGAGGTTGAATTGCACAAGAAGAATAATACAAATTTCTAGGGGCTGAGTTGGGATTTCTCTGGTGCCAAATACTCAGTTGAGAGGTCTGATCACTATTTGTTATTGCGGAAATCCCTTGTGCAAGAGAAAGGAGGCCAATTCCTTCAGGCTTATGTTGATTCTTGAGGCTGTGTTTCTCCTTCTAAACTACCAGTGTATTATCAACCTGGGCATCAACATTTATATCAGCATATGAGCAGAATTTAAATGAATATTGATGGGGCAGATTTGTTGTATTCTGGTAGGCTGAGTCACTGTGGGATTAGAGAGACGTGTTGCTCCTATAGATGAACATTTAAGTCATTGATATCACCAAGGAACTCCAGCTGAAGCAGACCACTGTTTGTCAATGCTATTCATGCTCTAATATTTCAGTTTTTTTCCTGAACTTCGTGCTATAATTGTTTGATGTTATAATATATATATATATATATATATGTTGGTATCTTCCCTTTTGTACTTAACCTACAGCACTCTTGTTCTCATGAGTATGACTGGTATTTACGATATCTTCCCTTTTGTACTTAACCTACAGCACTCTTGTTCTCATGAGTATGACTGGTATTTATGATCTAATGGTTCCCTTATTGCTGTAGCAAGTGTTTATCAGTGGTATGTGCCAATTTCATATCCTAATGCAACCCATTTCTTATGTCACTAACCTTGTAGCAGCTATATATATGTTGATATAAATCAGTCCTGGGTTTTGGGGAACATTCTTATGACATTTAATGATTATTGTAGACATTTAACAGAGTTAGATGAATGAAAGGATATGTCTCTAGTGCCTTGCCCACAAACTGTTTGTAGAAATTCCACAGTGAACCAGAGTGAAAATTTTACATGTTTGTGAGTTTTCAAGACGTTTTGGAAAGGGAACATTATATTCGAGTTCGAATTTTTTAATAAGGTTTGCCATTAAATTCAATTTTAATTATATATATATATATATATATATATATATATATATATTAAAAAAATCTTTAGAATAAATTATATCATAATAATTAAACTAACATACTTAAATATTTATATAGTTTAAATAATAATTATTTTTAAATTATTAATTAATTCTACCACACTTTATCCATTAAAAAATAGGGATTTAACATATATATATCATGAAACTTTATTATGTTTTGAAAAATTAAAATATACACGTTCACGACTAAACCCATTCGCTTTGACAGCTTACGATAAGGGCATTCCCAATCTGAATCATTTCTCAAGACTTATGGCTTTTTATGGGAAGAGGGCCAATCACCGAATTCTTACCAATAGATCAACCGTAGTGAGATGGATGAGCCCATCGAAAATTCCAACGTGTCAAGCTGCTCTTGTGGCAAGTGCCTCGTCAGGTGAGAGCAGAAAAAGACCACACACTTTACTCGAATCAAAACAAGTGGTCGTTCTCCTCGTAGCAGTAAAGAAAGACTCTCGAACCGGACACACAACATAAATGAAATTTTTCATCGGAACTGTTGACCACTACTGGTCAACTACCCATGCAGTACCCCCCCCCCCCTTTTGTTTTTGGCAAAAAGGGGCAGCACCTGATCAGCGTGTCCGTGCCATCCTACAGTCATCAGCAGCTTGATCAATCTAATTGTAAACCCAGTCTGCATGTATTAATTGTAAATAATCCTAGCAGATATGAGTCGTGTTTGTAAATTGCCTAGGTGGACCTAACTTTCCTATGATAATCTATGTCCCGAAAGGTTTTTCGTCTCACCGATCCACGGATCGGCAGAGTTTTCCTTCAAACCTGACCCCAAAGCCGGGATGCATTTTGTTCTTAGAACTTTAGGAGAATCCTAGTGTGTTAACCTGCTAGATTATTGTTGTGTCGCAGAACTGGGTGGTTTATGAGGGTCTATGTTAAAGTGGGTTTGTCCCCTTAAGATGTAAATTGTAAAATTCATGATGTATTGTGTCTTGAGGGTTGAAAAATGTTTTAGTCCCCTCATGAGTCCTAAGTCCTAGGTCCTAGGTGATGTTTCCAAAGGCTTAGTTCGAATGATCCATTTAAGAAAATAAATAAAATACTAAAATAATGAAATAAATAAAAAATTCATAAAATAAAGCAAAAACCCTAAATAATAAAATAATAATTTTTTGTGAATGCATGCAAAATATCTTTTTTTAATAAAATTGACGGATGAGATTA
>APFE031093958.1:105266-123503 GCA_000404065.3 Pinus taeda | reverse complement strand
AATATTGACTTGCATGGATGGGCTGATTTTTCCCAGAATAGAAAAAGCAACATGCAAAAAGCATCCCTAGATTTTAGGGAGCTATTTTTAGCAATTGGAGGCTACATGTAAGGACCGTTTTAGAATCTTTCCCCCAATTGTTTCTTTTTCCTAGATATGTGACATGCACGTCATGAGCTTCAAACGTATTTATTCGACACTTTAGAGCTCATTTATTCACATCGATCTTGGAGCTCTGACATCCCATAGCACATCCAACAATCTTTGACACATCCATCTCAACTATTCACGGGTAAGTGGTCTCAACTTGTCTTCTGTAGCATTTCTGTGGCTTTTTGTGTTTTTGCTTGTGAGAGTGTTGTTTGCTTGATTTCTTTGAATGCTTGTTGTCATTTACATGCATACTAGCTTGTACTAACACTAGTTAGTTTATGTTAGCATCTCACTGTTGTCGCATGCATGAAACTGTTTTGCACGAACGGTTGCCGATTTGGCGACCCGCTTCACCCACATGCATGTTGTTTCATTTTATGAATCCTTCACTCACTCTTCGAATACATGATCATTTGCTTCTTATTACACTCAATATCGCTATGCATTCACCATCACATTTTCTTTCAGTTGTCTGACAGCGGGTCTAGGCAGCCTTGGCCCAGACTATACCTCACCAAGATAGCATTACACAATCCTGAGAAAGAAGGCTCTGTCTTCCTCTCAGGAAATGTGCATTTTTTCCCACGAGCTATCTTTTAGGCTTGCATTGCGCAATTCTGGGGGACAGTGACTGCTTGCCAAAAAAATTGCATAATGCAGTCAATGGGCCTACATCCACTGCTAGCTGAAATCATGCATTGCACAATTCCAACAGCCAACATGTCAGCATGGATTGCACATTACGCAAATCCAACAACTAGCCAACCTCCCTAGACAACCTAGACTACCTTTTGCATAGTTCTGGCAGCTAGTCAACCGGCCTCCCAGAAGAAATCGTGCAATCCTTGCTTATCGATCCCCAGGTGTGTTGCATGTCTTTCCTCAAGTTTGATTTGGTTTTCGTTAACATATTTATTTTCATGCATGTCACTTTGTCTCTAGATCTAGTAGGTGTTTTTCCACCTCTTAACAGTTCAAGATTAATGGCCTACAGGAGAGAAGGATCAAAGGACACTGACGAAAGTGTAATTGGAGCACCATTTGAGAGGGTGTCCACAAGTTTACCGATCTATGAAGATAGCAAGTTGATTCTAGACAAGGAAATCAAGCTGAAAATAGCAAAAAGTCAACGACGCATTTACAGGAACATTTGGGGAAGACCTCGAAGACCACCAAGTATATGTGAACATCCACAAGTCTGGCTTGTGCCCGATTACATGTAGGTATCACGTGTTCCCATGCGCAAACATGATACATTGGATCGTCTCACACAATAATCCTGAGATGATGACATTCAGTAGTGTCGGTGGGATGGAGATTTTTACCTTTAGGGCAGAGGATTATGACGAGATGTATTAGATGTTTGAGCCTGAGACCATCATGGAGACTCCCTTCAGCTTACCTAGCAGCAATGCCAACTCCAAAGACATTTTGAAGAACTGGGTGAAAGAGCCAGCTAAATTTAGGATGACACCCAACTAGGTATACAAGACAAAGATACTATGGAAGGCATATCAATACTTGGTCATCTTTGCGTGTCAATTGTATGGCCAAGAAATCACGAAAACCTTCCCGCAGAGTTGGGTGATTGCGCTGGACCCACTGGAAAGAGAGGGAAAAGCATGTAACTAGTCCAGCATGTTGGCTCATCAATTGAAGGAACAAGTAGCAAGGGCTCGACATCCACCCTAAGGTATGCAAGTAGAAATCTACATGTCTACCTACATCTTGGAAGGGACGTCTCAAGCTTGAAGTGGGCATGGACACCAGTGGAGACTGCTGTGAACACTTATTGTAAGATGTTGTCCGAATGCATCTTCAGAGGAGTTATCATGCAACTGTTTGATCATTTTGTCACCCTGGTTTACAAGATGATATTTGAACAGGATCCACCCTGCATGTCGAAGGCTGCAATGGAGGCACTGATAGATTGCTAATTGGTATGCCTCACCGTCACCTTCATATGGATGTACAACACAGAGAAGTCTCTGCATGTTCTACCAAAGTTTTCCTTGGACACACTCATCATGTAGGAAGTATCATATCACATCTTGGAAGGATTGACAGCTAGGTTGCACCAAAAGAACAAGGCACCTTGGCCCACTCTTCCGCTACACATTGGGTTATACTAGATTCATAGTTTCAAGCATGCAGGTGTCGAAGCAGAGAAGATGAAGAAGTATCCATTCGACCTCTGAAGTTACAATCCATATGACCCGCATTGTATTTTGAAAGATCACTGCGCAAGGGTATAGTTCAACTGGATCCACGGGCATGTAATTGGGTAGAGGAAGACCCATGGAGATATTTCTACAACTCCTCTAGACTCAATGAACCAGTCAGCTTTGCCATGGAATGGTTAGCAAAGAAATGTGAAGCAGCATCCTGAGAGCACTAGAAGCAGCAACAACAGAGGTGAACATATAAGTGCATGACAAGGACAAGAGGAAGATTCTTGATCGCATGGAAGAAGAGAAAAGTTGCAAGTTCCAAGAAGATCCACTTGTCGAGAAAGAAGTTATGGCTATAGAGATGAAGAGGCAATAGCGCGATAAGAGAAATGCACAAAGATCGATAGAGAAATGGAGAATGGAGGAAACAAAGAAGGAGTTGCATGAGTTGAAGGGGCAACTCTGGAAGGAACATGAGCTATGCATAGAGGAGAAGGAATACAACAAGAACAGGTACAAGAGGTGGTGCATGTTGTGTAGATGAATGAAATAATTCCCATACATGTAGTGGACTCATCAGAACAACTAGCATCAGGAAAACAACATGAGCCATCACAGGAGTAGGACTTTGCTCCGGAAATAGAGCAAGTACGTGAATAGATGGATACAGATATGGAGCAGTAGGAATTAGAGCAAGACACTAAACTCATGCCTTGCCACCAAGAGGTCAACCCACCAGCTTCACCACATCCATAAGATAAGCAAGTACTAAGCGACCAAGGAGACACTAAGGTCCTTGGAGATCAGTCGGAAAGAGAGATGCACAACATCTCATTCGAGGAGTCTCAACATAGAGTTGTGAAATATTGCAGAGTGTTGACTCTGGAAGATCAAAAATTTTCTACGTAGTATGAGGAATGAGTGATCATGTCTGACGTGCACAAACATCCAACAACATTGGTCGATGCTACCAGAGCTTATGTCGAAGCCACTAGCTCGAGTGTTTGCTTTCTGATAGCTAAGAATGAGTGAATGGTGAAGGAACTACAAATGGCCAAACAGGGAGGAGAATTGGTTAGAGCATCCGCCTGAGCAGAATTGAAGAAGATAATATCAGATGAAGTGTTGTCCCTTGACATATTCATGTGTGCATTGTATTCCAAGTTTGGCATCGTTCATAAGGCAGACATCCATCTCAAGTGTTAGGTCCCTATAATACTACTGATTACCCTATTACTATTGTCTTCATATCCCTTATTCTTATTGTTGTGCCCCTGTTGTCCCCATATTGTTATTATTGTGCCCCATTAAATCCCACTATTGTTATTTTTGTGCCTTTATATTATTATTGTTAGGTCGTCTTTGGTTATATTGTGACCCATTAGACTCCTATATATAGAAAGGAGGTTTTTTCATTTGAATCATCTAAGAATTGTTCATTTCTATAATGTAAAAGAGGTTTCCCCCTTGATGAGGCCTATTTCTAAGGCGTTGATCTATCTTTTCTATCTTTTTGTGAGTTGGTTTCATAACATTTGGTATGAGAGCTTTGGATTCTAGGGTTTCGCTACTCCAAACAAGTCATCATGGAATTGTCACTATAAATTTTTCACTAAAAATTTGTAGAAGCTAAAAAAAACCCATCTGAGACGGAATTGGTCTAAACCGCGGGCCCAAATTTCAATTCTTGTATCACTATATTTTTGGATATATAATCTGAGGAAGTTAGGGTTTTTGCAGACCCCTGAATTACATTCCAAACAGGTGATCTTGGGAAAATTGTCATAGCTTTCACTCTAAGAATCAGATTAGATTTTCATAAGAAGTTATAGAAAGAGGTCAGACTTTAGTTTTATGGATATCATTTTCAGAACCTAAGGTTGAAACAGTGACCCGCGGCACGTTGTATAAGTTCGTTCTACTGAACTAGTCTATACTCAGGCCATCGTGGGAGATTTCACATAACTCTTCATTGGAGAATCCAATCTTGATCAGACTTGCGGGGTTAGAAATATTACTCAGAAGGTTACCGTACGAAGAAATTTTAGACCTTGGAGATCCAAAATTACAGAGATACATCGGATTTAATATTTATCTCTTACAAAGTGAAAAAAGGTGTGGAGTTTTATTTAACTTTTTGCATAAGCTTTGTTCGAAAAATTACTTTGAAGGAATTCAAAGGGCATAGTGAAGCATTATTATCAATAATTGATGCCCCGAATAAAGAAAATGGAAACAAATAGTAAGAAACCTGAAAGCTCTAGTATGACTCATGAAGAAGATGAAGAAATGCAACATGATATATCAAAATTATGAGAACAAGTGAAACAAATTTGACTCACACAAAAAGTAACAGAAGCTAAGATGGATGGTTTAAAGAAAGATGTAGAAGCTAATATGTACAGCATGGAAGCTAAGATGGATGATTTAAAGAAAGGCGTAGAAGCTAAGATGAATAACATGGAAGCTAAGATGGACAGCGTGGAAGCTAAGATGGATGTCGTGGAAGCTAAGATGGATGATTTAAAGAAAGGCATGGAAGATTTGAAGACAAATTTGAAGACAAATTTGAAAAATTTTCTACAATAAATGCTTACTAATGATGAAAGGGTAGTAAAGGAAACTCGTGATGAGAAAAAAATAAATGTTAATCATGATTTCATAGATTCTAATGGTTGATCGAAGAACCACCATTTTTCAAAGATAAATATGGGGAAGTTTGATGGCAAGGATCCCAGAACATGGATACTACAGATGGGGCAATTTTTTGATCTCCATAATGTGCAAAACACACAAAAGGTATGCATTGCAACTTTATATTTGGAACCAAATCAATTTGTATGGTATTGATGCTTTTTCTCTCGTAAACAAATTGTCACTTGGGCTATTTTTATGGATGAAATGATAGCACAATATGAGGATACAAAAAGAAACACTTTTTTTAGCCAATTGATAAATCTCAAACAAAAGGGTTCAATGACGGAGCACATTGAGGACTTCCAAAAATTGAAAATAAGGGTAAAAGATATTCTAGAGGAGCATAAGATTGATGTGTTCATAAGGACTTTAAAAGATAACATCCAACATGAGGTTTGCCTTTGGGAACTAGATTCATTAGACAAGGCATTCAGGTTGGAAAGAAAAATGGAAAGCAAAATTATTGCAACAAGGAAGCCTACCACTCACAATCATAAATATGGAAGTGTTGCTGCCCCTAGCCATCCACAACCTACAAGGTTGACACCACAACAATTGTAAGAAAAAAGAGCAAAAGGGCTTTGTTACAGCTATGATAGAAAATACACTAAAGGTCATAGGTGTGTCGAGAAGAAATTATTTTACATAGATTGTGAAGAGGAGGAACAAAAGGAACAAGAAACATCAAAAGAAGAGGATATACATAGGAACAAACCTTAGAAAAACAAGAAATGAATCTGACCATATCTTGTAATGCATTGACTAGAATTACCACTCCTCAAACTATCAGGATAGAAGGGTATATCAAGAAGAAAAAGGTAATAGTGTTGATTGATTCTAGAAGTACTCATAATTTTATTCATTATAAGATAGCCAAGGAATTGAATTACTTCCTATATCCAACACCAAAGTGTCAAGTGATGGTTGCAAGTGGAGGAACCATAAATTGCTCAGGAAAGTGCCATAATATCAACTATCCATGGGAGAATATGTATTGAATATACCAGTGCTTTCCATTCCAGTGGGTAGTGTTGATGTTGTACTAGGAGTCCAATGGCTACACTCCTTAGGTACAATAGCTTTTAATTTTCAAGAACTTTTCAAGAAATTCTCTTCAGAAGGAAAGGAAGTTGAATTAAGGGGCATCACAGGGAAACCAAGAAAGATAATCACCTCTAACAGAATGATAAAGCTTCTAAAGAAAGAAAAATGAGGCATATTTGCACTATTATGTTCATAGAGGTTCCCACATTGAAATCATCCATTTCTCCAGATCTACAAAAAGTCTTAGACAATCACTCCAAGGTATTTGAGACTCCCAAAGGCCTCCCACCTATTGATGATCATGCTATTAATTTGATTCTAGGAATTGTTCCTCCAAACATCAGGCCTTACAGATATCCCTATGTCCAGATTATAGGGAGCTCAACAAGCTCACTATTAAAGATAAATCTCCCATTCTTGTCATTGATGAATTATTGGATGAATTGCATGGATCAATTTACTTCACCAAGTTGGATCTTCGTTCAAGATATCATCAAATCAGAATGAAGACTAAAGACATTCCAAAACAACATTTAGAACTCATGAGGGTTATTATGAATTTTTGGTCATGCCTTTTGGCCTTAATAATGCACCTTCTACATTTCAAGGTTTGATGAATTCCATTTTCAAACCCTTCCTTAGAAAATTTGTGTTAGTATTTTTTGATTATATACTAATCTACAGCAAATCTTGGAAGGATCATGTCCAACATGTTGACATGGTGCTCAAACTATTGGAGGAGAAACAACTATATGCAAAAATCTCCAAATGTTTCTTTGGAGTACAATAGGTGGAATATCTTGGTCATATTGTATCTCATGAAGGTGTTAAGGTAGACCCTAGCAAAATTAAAACCATCAAGGAATGGAAAATCCCCACATCCATATAGCATCTACGAGGATTTCTCGGGTTGACAGGGTATTATCACGAGTTTGTTAAGAATTATGGGAGAATAGCAACACCTCTAACAACATTATTGAAGAAGGATGCATTTTCATGGACTCCAGAAGCAATGAAGGCCTTTGAACATCTTAAAGAGGCAATGTGCCAAGAACAAGTCTTAGCTACGCTAGACTTCACCAAAACCTCTATTGTGGAATGTGATGCCTCGGGAAATGGAATTGGTGTTGTTTTAATGCAAGAAAAAAGACACATTGCTTTCAAAAGTCATCCAATCAAAGGAAAGTATTTACACAAATCTATTTATGAGAAGGAAATGTTGGCAATACTACATGCACTTAAGAATTGGCAACCCTACCTAATGGGAAGAGACTTCAACATAAAAACATATCATGATAGTCTTAGATATTTTTTAGAACAAATATTATCTTCAGATGAGCAGCAAAAATGGTCACAAAGATGTTGGGTTATGACTTTGAAATCATCTACAAAAAAGGGAACCAAAATGTTGTGGTAGATGCACTCTCAAGAAAGGATGAGCATGTGGAAGCATTTCTTTGTGCCATTTCTATTATCCAACCATATTGGATAAATGAAGCAAAGGATGAATGGAAGAATGAAGAGGATGTTTGGGAACTCATTCAAAAGAAACAACAAGATCCCAGTATATATGTTACATTTAGCTAGAAAAATGATTCGTTATTGTACAAGGATCAGTTATACTTATGTAAGAATTCCCAACTCAAACAAAAGATTCTTAGGGAATTGCACACCTCTCCCTTAGGAAGGAACTCGGGATTTCTAAAAACCAACCATAGGGTCAGGAAGAATTTTTTTTGGGATGGCCTTAAATTGGATATTCAAAAGTTTGTGGCGGAATCTTTGGTTTTCCAATAAGATAAAGTTGAAACAATTAAGACCCCAGGACTATTACAACCTTTATCCATTCCAAGCCAACGTTGGGAGGAGGTTTCAATGGATTTTATCACAGGTTTACCCAAGTCTAAAGGAAAGAGCATTATCATGGTGGTAGTTGATAGACTTACCAAGTATGCACACTTTTGTGTTTTATCTCATCCATTTAAAGCGATTACAATTTCTACTGCATTTATGGAAACAATTCAAAAGCTACATGGAAACCCAAAGATTATTGTAAGCAACATAGATCCCATTTTCACTTGAAATTTTTGGACAGAATTATTTTCTTGCCTTGGTACTTAGTTAGCTCATACCTCATCTTATCATCCTCAATCTGATGGGAAAACTAAGATAGTAAAAAAAATGTTTGGAAGGATATCTTCATTTCTTTGTATATAATAAACAGTCACAATGGGTCAAATGGTTGCCTCTGGCTAAATGGTGGTAGAACACTTCCTTCCATACTACAACAAAAATGACCTCATTTATGGCATTTTATGGATATCATCCACCATCCATCACATCATATTCAAGAGAAAATTCTAAGATGTAAGCAGTGGAAGATCACATCGAGCATCACCAACAATTTCTCCACTCTTAAAGGATAACCTCACCTTGGCGCATAATAGAATGAGACAATGGGCAGATCAACATTGCAGCGAATGAATTTTTGATGTAGGTGATTGGGTATTCATACAGATACAACCATATAAACAAATGTCCCTCAAGCAAGCTAAGAAGGATAATAAATTATCACCAAAGTATTATGGTCCATACAAGGTGTTGCAAAAGATAGGTACTATGGCATACAAATTAGCGCTTCCTGTAGTTTATTGAGTGCACCTAGTTTTTCATGTTTCATGATTAAAGAAGGTTATAGGTGAAAAGCTTCCAGTTCAAACAATATTGCCAAAACTTGATGAGGAAGGAAAAATCATATTGGAACTTGAAGCATTCAAAGAAACAAGAACTCAAAAACTAAGAAATCGATCAATTTCAAAGTATCTCATCAAGTGGAAGAACTTACCCGTTGAAGATTCCACATGGGAGGGTGAGAATTTTATATAGAAGCATCCAAAACTACTCAATTGTTGAGGACAATGCTTTTTTGAAGGAGAGGGGTATGTTAGGTCCCTATAATACTAGTGATTCCCCCATTACTGTTGTTATTATATCCCTTATTGTTATTGTTGTGCCCCTATTGTCCCCATATTGTTATTATTGTGCTCCATAGAATCCCACTAGTGTTATTTTTGTGCCTTTATATTATTATTGTTAGGTCGACTTTGGTTATATTGTGACCCCTTAGACTCCTACATATAGAAAGGAGGTTTTGTCATTTGAATCATCCAAGAATTTTTCATTTGTGTAATGTAATGGAGGTTTCCCCCTTAAATAGACTTATTTCTAAGGCATTGATCTATCTTTTCTATCTTTTTGCGAGCTAGTTTCATAACACAACAAATGGCAATAATGATGTTTTAGAAGAGCATGTATCTTGTCGAACGTGCATGCTGTTGTTGATTAGATACAAACATGCATGATGAGATACAAGGGATCCCTGTTTCACTTGGCTAAGATGATGAAGCCCAAAACAGTCAAGCTGAAGGCATTCATCTAGAGTCAGATCTAGAACTATGAAGAGCTCTTGCAGCTCATCACTAGTTTGGAGGCTTCCCATGCACGTGTATTCAAGAGTATGGATGTTGTGGTGTGTGCACATGCGATCCCATATATTGGGACTCTCACCCAAGCGAAGGAAAAGGTATAGGTCAGACTAGAGCTTGAATCGTACTTTGACGAGTTGATGTGCATAGCCGCCAACCAAGGATAATTTTAGGGGCGAATGTTCGCCCTTTGGCGAAATTAAGGGGTTTTAAATTTTTAGTGGGCGAATATTTTGTATCATAGTACATTTTTATAAATCACCTCAAATAGCCCACCTTACTTTAAGGGAGAGGGTAAAAAAGGTAAATTTAGCCCTTGAAATTAGGAGTTACAACCTTGTATTCGCCCATTTTCAAGAATAGGTTTTATTTAAGTGAATCCATTCACCCATTTTCAAGAATAGGTTTTATTTAAGTGAATCCTTTGGGCCAAATACCATATTTATAAAAGAGATATGGTAAATTAATAAAAATATAAATAAATGAGAAGTATGGTAAATAAATAAAACATTTTTTATATTTACTCCATAGTTCACCTTATATACATGTAAGGGTGGTAACAAATAAAAATGTAAGTAAAGTGGAGGTATGGTAAATAAATAAAACGTCTTTTTATACTTACTCAAGAGGTATGGTAAATAAATAAAAATATAAATAAACTAGACGTATGGTAAATAAATAAAACATCTTCCATAACCCTCCTTCTATTTGAACGGGAGCTGGGAGCGATGAGTAGGGTTCGCGATGGAGCAGGCTAGGGTTTTGGACACGGTTTTTGGGAGCAAGCTGCAGGTTTTGCAGCTACCGAACAGCGATTGTTTCAGGGTGCAGGTACAGTTTACCGGCGGCTTACTCTCTTTTCTATCCTCGGGACAGCTGGAGGTTCCACCAGTTGTGGTCACGGGCCTGCATTATCACTTCACCAGTCCTTTTCGACGTCGTTTTTTCACCAATATTCCTTCCGCAGGCATTTTGTTTTTCGCTGTTTTTCATCGGAACAGAGGTTTACGGTTTGGGTCAACCCCGTTGTCGCTGCTGGCATCTGTTACATTGTTTATTGGATTAATATGGTTAACCCCGAGGATTATGTGGATCTTGACCCTGCCCTTGAAGATGTATTATCCATGTGGGGCAAGGATCCAACTGAAAAGAACCTGGAACATTTCTTTGGGGGCAAAAAACTCACCGACCTTGGTTTTTTCCCCACGACGGATTTTCTCCCTCCTTTGTCCCAAGTCGGGTCGGTTTCTTCTGCCGGAGTCCCGGCTTCTGATCAGGGAGAACATGGCAGGGTCTCGGCGAACATTGCGGCATTAAAAGAGTTGGCGGTTGCATCAGCATCGGGTTTTAAAGGAAGAGCTTCGAAGTGCTGGTATCCTCCTTCGGTTGGTTTGGGGTGTCCAGAAACCCTCTTACGCTCCCCATCTAATACCTTGTTCTCAGCTTCCGAGGGCGTCCCATTACAGAACAGGGGATCGGGACACATTGCCCATCGGAACTCAGAAACCCCTCCTCTTGGGGTTTGTTTGGGGGCACATGTTTCACAGGTGGGGACTCGGAGCCCACAAGTCGACCCTATCGCTAGCCATAATGTACATGACATTGATGCGGATATCACTACACAGAATCATCAAGAGCAGCCTGTTGGCCCCCGTGGCGAGTCTTTGCAAAACTGTGATATAGAAGGGTCGGTTGCCACTGCGGAGTGTCGAGGTCTTGCTGGCGGTTCTAACAAGAAGGGTGCAAAACGTAAACCCCAGTTCCGCATTGGTACACAGGTTATAGGGGAGAACCTTATTTTAGGCATGGAAGTCTCAATAGATGAATCCCTTGCAGTTGCAGAAAGCACCCTTGTTGGACGGGCTAGAGGTAAGAAGTTCTCTCCTGAGGACCTTCAGAAATGGTGAGCAGAACAATTTATCAAGGATACCCCTCTGGCTTTCGAGGCCCAATGTCTTGTCAAAGGATGGTTCATGCTAAAATTTGTGGATAAGGAAGCAGCTGACTGGGTCTTGAAGAAAAATTGGAGTATAGGACACATTCCTGTCCTGCTGAAACGCTGGACCCCCCTTTTTGATGCAGTTAAGGAGAACACAGAGGTTTTTCCCGTCTGGGTTCGGGCGCCAGGCCTACCGTTCTTCCTATGGACTGAAGGGGTGTTCAAATCCATTGGGAACAGATTGGGCTCATTCATAGAGGCGGACCTATCTTTCATGGACACAAAGGTCAGGGATATTGCGCGAATACTCACAAACCTTGATACTAGTAAGGGTCTAGCCAAAGAAATTACCCTACAGTACAGAGATTTCATCTACGTACAAGTCTTGGACTATGAACCCCTGCCCTTTAGGTGTCATATATGCCATGAGTATGGCCACCTTGCCAAGAGATGTCCCCTAATCAGAAGGCAGCGGCATTTTCGAAAGACAAATGACCAAAAGGCTTAAAGGAGGACTCAGCCTAGGACAAACCAGAAAGTGAGAATTCCGTCCCCGGTTGCAGAAGCCTGTATGGTTTCCGAGGATTTGGCAGCGGAGGTTAACAGAGGGGAGGTTCAGTCTCCGAAGGAACCTGCCGGTGAAGACCCTTCCTCGGAGGCAGCTGTGCGGGCGCAAGTGCGGATCCCTTCTCCTGTCCAGTCACTACCGCGTGCGGAGGACGGGGGTAAGCTCTACACATCTTCGTTTTCTCCTCATAATATTTCTTTGTCATCAGATTCTCCAAAGAAGGTTTCCCTTTCTGTATCTGAATCTATCCCAGAAAACATTTCCAAAAATTCTCCCCCTCCTGAAATTATTCCTGAGGATGGAAATTTGATGAAGGCCCATGATCTCTATAACTTAACATGTGACAAGCATTGGCCTCCTCTTACCCCCCCCCCACCCAAAAGGCACTATGCCCATATAACCTCCGATCCTTGGGAACAAAAAATGAGAAAAATGGGGTGTTGGGTGGTCTGGGTCAGACTCCTCCGGTTGGGCAATTCAAGGGGAAGCGAGGTAGGAATCAGATCTTTCGATAGCCCAGATGAAAGCAAAAATTGATGTGGCGGATGGAAAATAGTTATCAATCCCTGGGGTTCTTAGAGCAGCTCAGCCCCCTGTACATGTTAAGAAATGATTTTCACATCATGGAATTGCAGGGGCATTGCCAGCAAGCCCAAGAAACTGGCCTTAAAAGATTGGTTACAATCTTCCAAAGCTGACATCCTTTTCCTTCAAGAAACTCTGGGGCGAGGACACGAGGTCGAGATGGCCTTAAAATCCTTGCTCCCAGGGTGGTCCTTTTTTGCTATTGACTCCATGGGACACTCGGGAGGTCTCACGATTGGTCTCAGAGAAGGAAAAATCAAATGTATTAACATGTGGGGCATGAAAAATGTAATGGGCATGGAGGTAGTATGTCCTGAATTTACCAATACCTTCCAGATCGTTAATATATATGCTCCTTGCCAAGAGAGGGTATCTTTTTGGTCTGAATTAATGGAAAAATCAGTGATGAAAGCACCCATGATGATTGTGGGGGGAGATCTCAGCTTCTCGATTGGCAGAGCTGAAGCTTGGGGCCCCTCTGCTAGGGAGGACCCTCTTTCTGATTTTTTCCTTCAATTACTTTCAGACCATCTCCTCATTGATCTGTCTCCAATTAAACTGAAGCCCACATGGAGAAATAGACGTGTCGGGGTTGACAGGATTGCTAAGAGACTGGATCGCTTCATGATCTCTGAAAGCCTTCTTTCTAGTGTTCCTTTGGTTCGACAATGGTCTGAAGAAATTGGGAACTCGGACCACTTTCCGATCTTCCTGGATCTTTCCTTTCCTCCGCCAAAACCCCCTTCCCCTTTCAAATTCAATCCCTCCTGGATTCTTGAACCCTCCTTCATTTCCCTCTTCTCTTCCACATGGATTCACCCTGATGGTCATTCTCCTGAGAACAAGAGCTTTTTATTTATGGAAAATTTGAAAAGATTAAAGAAAGCTACTATTTCCTGGGCAAAAGAAAGACAGAAAAAACAAATTGAAGATCTGCTTAAAATCAGGGAGGAACTAAAATCTTTGGAAAGCTCGGAAGCTGATGGTTATGCATCTCAGGCCTCCAAGGAAAGAATCCTCCATTTGGAAAAAGCACAAAATCAGATCCTTATAGCAAAGGAAGAGGAGTGGAGACTGAAAAGTCGAGCAATATGGTTAAAGGCAGGAGATGAAAACACGAGCTTTTTTCATAACTATGCCAAAGGTAGGAAATCTGCAAATACTATATGGTGCCTAAAAAATGAGGAAGGTAGGGAGGTAAACACCTTCTCAGATCTCTCCGGACTGGGTCAGAGACACTTCCAAAGAATTTTCACGGACCCAGGAGAGGTAAATTTAGTTGAAGTTTTGAGGACAGCCCAATGCTTTCCCAGGTTCCTAGAGGAAGACGAAGCTTTAGATTTAGCAGGTCCTGTATCAAAAGAAGAAGTTGAGGCGGCAATGAAGTGTATGGGGAAGGATAAAAGCCCAGGTCCAGATGGGTGGATGATTGAACTTTTCCTTCATTTTTTTGACCAAATTGGGGGCGAAATTACGGAGGTAGTTGAAGAATCGCGATCAAAAGGGGTTATATATAAACCATTCAATTCCACCTTTATCGCTCTAATTCCTAAAAAAGATGAACCGGAATCTTTTGAGGATTTCTGCCCTATCTCTCTCTGCAATTGTATTTATAAAATCATTGCAAAAGTGATAGCGATTAGACTGTTTCCAATATTATCAAGGAATATCTCGATGGAACAGTTTGGTTTTCTGGAAGGTAGACAAATCCATGAAGCCATTGGTGTAGCTCAGGAGGTCCTTCACAGTATAAAACAGAAAAAGAAGAAAGGGGTTGTACTGAAAATTGATCTATCAAAGGCTTTGATCGCATTAATTGGCTCTATCTCCGGATATTGCTTACTCATCTGGGTTTTTCGTACACCTTCACAAGCTGGATCATGGGATGTATTTCAAATGTTAGCTTTGCTGTTTTGTTAAACAGGGCGACATCCCCATTCTTCAGAAGTCAAAGGGGACTCAGACAGGGTTGCCCCTTGTCACCTCTCCTCTTTTTGCTGGTGGCAGAAGGGCTTAGCAGATTGATTCATAATGCCAGAAGGACAAATAAGGTTAAAGGTATTGAGGTGGCTATAAATCTTTTTATTACCCACTTTCTTTTTGTAGATGATATACTGATTTTTTCAAATGGCTCTCATGAGGAATTAAAGGAATATAAAAATGCCATTGACCTCTTTATGAAAGCTTCAGGTATGCAAATAAACTGTGGGAAATCTCAAGTTTGTGTGGCAGGCTATAACAGGAGAGATATCAACAATATGTCCAATCTATTCCCTTTTCAGATCCAACCTTTGGCTTCTCCTTTTAAATACCTGGGGTTCTGGCTAAAGCCGGACACTTACAAGAAAGAGGACTGGTCCTGGCTGATAGCAAAGATAGAGGCAAGAATATCACACTGGAGTTTCAGATGGCTCTCCAGAGCAGGGCATTTAACCCTCCTAAAATCTGTCCTGATGGCTATTCCGGTATATTGGGCTGCTCTCACATGGATTCCAAAAGGCATTTTGGAAAAGATAAGGAGATTATGTTGTAGGTTTTTATGGGACGGTGCAAAAGAGAAAACTATTCTTCCATGGGTGGCATGGGACAAGATCGCAAGACCAAGGGCGTGGGGGGGATGGGGCATTAAGAGACTTCCAGACTTCAGTTTGTCACTGGCTGCAAAATCTGGATGGAGACTCATTACAATGGAAAATCTCTGGACTAAGGTTATCAGAAGGAAATATATCGACCCCTGCCCCTTGGAAGATTGGATCAGATCAAGGGAAAAGAATTCTAAACAGTCCTCAGTAATTTGGAGAGCTACGGTTGACAGTTTTTCAATCATTGAAGAAGGGCTGGCATGGAAAGTGGGGGATGGGAAGTATATTAGAATTGGCAGAGATCCATGGGTTGGATGCAACGAACATTTTTCCCTTTCTCCGGGCTTGTTGGAACAGCTAGATATCAGGGGCATTTTCACTCTAAATCAAGTGGAGAAAGTGGGACAATCGACAATATGGGGACAGGCATGGCAAAGTGCAGAGGATCTTGGTCTTCACATCAGATGGCATCAGGAATGGTCACAGTTCATCTCGGAACTTCATAGATCCCATATCAGATTAAAATTAGTCCAGGATAATCTGATATGGGCCCACGGGATATCTGGTGGATACTCACCAAAAGAGGGCTATAACTATCTCATGGAGAAAAAAGGATGGGCGACTCCGGAGTGGTGGGCAAAAAATCTCTGGAAACTGAAATGCCCTCTGAAGTCCCGAATTTTTCTTTGGTTTATGCTTAGAAGGAAGATCCCCACATGGGACATCCTACAATCCAGATTCATCATTGGACCTGGGAGATGCCCTCTCTGCAAGGAAAATGAAGAATCCATCAATCACCTTTTTTCGGCATGCCCTGTATCCTTAAATTTATGGACAGAGATAACTGCTTTGTTAAAAATTAAAGACCAATGGGGGTCCTCACCCATTGAAACTGCCTGGGAGAACTGGTGGAAATCCCACCCTAAAGGAAATCTCAGAAATCTCCCTCCTATATTCTTTTGGGGCATATGGCTGGCACGGAATAAAAGCATCTTTCAGGATCTGAACATCCCAATCCAAATAATAGCATCTAGTTGTGTGGCAATTTACTCAGCTATTCCCCCTCCTGAACAAAAAAGCATAAAAAACAGGAACTCCCCCCCTGAAATCAAAGAGGGCTTGACATGGGCTTTCTTCGATGGGGCTTCACAAGAAAACAAGGCAGGTGCTGGCATTTGCATCCATCTTTCCCCCGATCACCTTCTCAAAGCTTTTGTGGGCCTGGGCCAAGGAACAAACAACTATGCTGAACTGGCTGCTCTCCGTCTTCTTATGTGCTGGGCTTTAAAAAGGAATTTATTGTCTATACAAATCTTTGGGGATTCCATGAATGTCATAAATTGGGTCAATGGGAAATCTATGTGTCATAATTAGATTTTGAAATCTCTTCTTGAGGATATTGTATCTCTAAAATCTCATTTTACATGTGTATCCTTCTACCATATTTACAGGGAACATAATGCGTCCGCAGATCTTCTCTCTAAATCAGGCCTACAACAAGATCTGGGACACTGGTCTATAGAAGAAACATCTCGGGGACAGACTTCCACATCTATGGTCCCTCCTTTTGATCCGCCTCTGTGACTCTCCTGTATCTGCTACAACGCGGCTGTTATTTTCTTTTGTTTTATTTTCTTTATGGGACAGCAGACATTATGCCGCTGTAGCAGTGTTTCTTTCTATATTTTTCTCATATACCTTTTCAAAATTTTTGTATCTATTTGGCTGTTTTTCCTCGTCGTAGGAGGCCTCTGTTTCTTTTTGGAACCATGACTAAAAATGATGTATGTGGCGGGGCTTTGATCCCTGCACAGACCACCTCTTTTTTGGTGCGGCCAGTATCCATGACCGCGAAGCTATGATGCGGTATTTTGGTTTGTTTTAAAGTGGTGGATGTTCGCAGAACATTCCTAGGTACAGGTTTCCCAGCTCTTATATATGGGAAGTGGTAAACAGTGTGTGTATGTTTCTTCTCTCCAGAGTAGAACACTGTTGCTCAATGGATGTAACTTTTTATCTTCTTAATAAAAAGTTATGCTTTTTTCGTTGGAAAAAAAACCCTCCTTCTATTTATGAAGGCTCAAGAAAGAGGTTTTATTTAAGTGAATCCTATGGGCCAAATACCATATTTGTAAAAGAGGTATGGTAAATTAATAAAAATATAAATAAACTAGAGGTATGGTAAATAAATAAAACATTTTTTTTTTATATTTACTCCATAAGTCACCTTATATTTACGAACACTGAAAAAATGGGTTATATTTAGGTGAAACCTATGGGCAAAATACTATGGGACAAATACCATGGACTATATTGTTATTAATACCATGCAAAAAAAACCATTATTAACCCTAATATTAGAATTAATAAAAATATGCCACATGGTATTGACCCATGGTATTCACCAAAATGGCACATGGTATTGTCCCATGGTATTCACCTAGAATGTAGCCTATTTAAATGGGGGAATTAAACTAGCATAGATCCATCTTTAGTCTAGATCAAGAATGGATGTTGTAAACAGATTGTAATTTGGGTAATTTTTCTCTTATTTATTGGCAAGGTGGTTAAGAGGTCCCTAGAAGTGATGAATTTGAATTTTTCTTGGTTTTATATATAGTATTTGGTTTTTTCTCATGCTTTCTGTGAATGACACGGGTGAATTTTATCCTACACCCACTAGGTTATCAATATGTAATTTCGGTAATTTTGATTTCAAAAAATATTTTAAAGAAATGCAATGATTTCATTTGTGTATTCAATAAACACAATATTCTAATTGAATTCTACATTTGTGGTTTACCTATACAGATTCCATGGAGAAGTGTTAGTGGTGTGACATTAATTGTCCTCATGTAGAGGCTTTAGTTTTACTCTTTTCTGGAAGCAAATACTTTCTTCCAACATTTTTGAGTTCCATGAAAAATTTGAAAGTCCTAATAGTATTCAATTATGGGTTCAAGAGAGACATAGTATTCAATTATGGGTTAAAGAGATCCCCACTGAATGATCT
>APFE031093958.1:94270-103660 GCA_000404065.3 Pinus taeda | reverse complement strand
TATTGATAAAATCGCCTTCCATTTTTCCTATATACCATGGAGATTCGCCCATTTATTATATTTATAAATTTAGGGGGGGTTCTTAAAATTTTCCCTGCCACCAACCCAACCTTTCCCATTGGTGCAAACAACATGAACAAGTATGTTGCTTGTCTAGCCTCGCTAAAGAAAATGATGCACATGCTTTCAGACAATTTGGATAGAGGAGCCTGAGCAGTGTACCCAGATGCTATGGAGGTAAGAGTCAGGTTCCAGAAACATGTCACCTTGGAGTACATGGACACCATCGCAGACTACTAATCTTGGCATCATTACACTACAGTCGATCATTGCAAGGATGTCGAAGAGTTGGGCTTCCCACATTTTTCCGAGTCATAGTGATGTCTTGCATGGCTTGCTCAAGCCATTTTGTTTCACATGGGTACATGTGCATTGTAATGTAACGTCTTGTCAAGTGCAAGTTCAACTGTTAATAGTTGGATGTAATAGTCATAGAGTATATGAAGAATCATGAGGGTAGATGAAATGCCACAAAGGGGAATGTCAAGACCCACCCCACCCTTTTCCATAAATAGTCCCTCATAACTCATTGTAAGGGCGTTTGGTCAGGCAAGCTTTGATAGGACTATATTAGAGAAAGCTTGGACAATATTGTAATGCGTCGTGGCTTGTCCACTATGCAGAGCTAATATATCTCTTTAGAGGAGAAAGCGGTTATGGATGTAATGCTCCACTATTGGAACTAGAGGGTGTACATAGATGTATTGTATCACTGGAACTTACACTTCTTAATATAACATAGCCAACACATTTTCATGGATATGTTGTTATTGTAGTTGGATTGGTTGTTGTAGAAATTTATGTTATTTAACTTATGCATTTGTGTATGCAATTGTATGAATCTTGTTGCAGATGTGTTGTTGGTTTGTGCATCACTTTGGATTTCTCACTATCTTGCTTTCCAGACGGTGATGTATCTTTGCTCGTGTGTTCCCTTCCAAGCCGATTACTATTACAGGTTTACAAGGGGCACACTCACCTCACTCTCCATGTGTTAGAACCTCTCATGCATGTTCCTTGACTCATCGCGGCTGTCACACCCTTGCTACCAATAGGGACATCTTACTTCCCTATGTGCAAAATCGCGGTCAAGGCATTATTGTACGACCCACTGTTGGGACTCCTATGCCAAATAGTCTGAGGCTTGATTTGGACTTCTTACCAGGGATATCCCCTCACATGTTGGCAGGTCCAGCACCATCAACATTTCTGGCACTAGAAGGAGGGCTAGATGAGAAGTTGTGTCCTCTCATCTTGTTTTGAAACTTTTCATATCTATCATGGAGTCTGATGGGCCTCTAAATTAAAACATAAATTAAGGCCTATGACCATCCTTCAACACATTAAAGTTCTCTTTCTATATTAGATAACTTATTTTTAACTTTAATATATTCATTAGGAAGGTTTATGAATAATTGGATATTTATACCTAATATTATTTATTTTTGTGGAATATTATGAGAATATTGGGCAGATTATGAAGATTTGGAGGAGGAGATAATTTAGGGACTTGTTCCCTACCACATGAGGATTGATAATAAATAATAAATCAACAAGATATTATGGAATTATGGCACAGATTGTGAACTCCAATGATTGAGAAAATCTAGGAATGTGTTGCACTAATTAAGAGACCAGATCCATAAATCAAGGGACCATATCCACTAATTAAGGGATTTTGGTGGGGAAAGCTTCCTCCATTCATGGGGAATGATTCCTAATCATTTTTTATAAGTACCAAGTCAAATTTTCCTCTAGGCATACATTTTCATTAGTGTTATTATGGAGAGAGCTTGTATTTTTGCAGCTCCATTGTATTTTCTTGCATGGATGTAATTCTATTGTTGAAAATAATGAATATTGGTGTCATGTTTAGCTTCTAAATCTTGTTCTCCTCCATAGGTATTTGAGTTTCCTTGGGATTTTCTATCCCAGGAGCATCAGAGACCTTTTGTATCATTTTCTTTCCTTCTTTTCACTGCTTATTCACATGCATCTCTAGTTTTTATTTCTTTCTACTTCTACATTTAGTATTAATGATTTCTTGTTGTAGGATTGAATTAAAAGGTTGATATAAGTTATTTTTCAGGATCAAAAGAATTATTTAATTCTTAGAAAATATATGGAAGTTCATAGTAATCATTGAGTTGCTTGGATTAGTCTTCTTATTCCAAAATCTAGATTGTTGGACCTCCCTTTTAGCAAAGAACAGTAAATTTTTGATATTTTTTAGAGCATGCTAACAAGCTTCAATCGGGTTGATTCCACTTGAATTATATCAAAAAAACATTATATTTGATAGCAAAAATTACTCCATTGCATTTTCACTTGATTTGGTTAGGCAGTTTTTAGATTTACTAGCTCACAAGTTCTCGAATTTCTAGATTTTCGACTAGTAATATTTCTTATTTTTTTCGGATGGGTTAACAAAGGTCTTTTTGAGTGATTCCACTTGGAATAGGGACCTAATACGTCATATTTAATAATTAAAAAATGTCCCATATAATTTGGATTTGGTTTTCTTGGTCATTAAACCTCACCAATTTCATCATTTCACAAGGAAACTTCTCCAAGTTTTTTGAGAAAATCCATCCATCTCCCAACTTTGGTTTTGAGTTCTAAGTGATCCTAGGAATTTTATCTCTCCATTCCATCCACTAAAAACCTTCCCAAAGCCTTCCATCACCTCCAGTATCCATCGTTTTTCTCTTGGCTATATCCTATACGTTTTTAGGGGATCTTGGAGGTTTTCCTGTAGTGGCCTGTTTTGAGGCTGAATTGAGGGAAAACCTCCAATAAGCCACATAAGGTCACCTAAGGGTCTCCCAAGCCTTCCAACCATACACCATAATCTCCAAGACACATGCCACATCACCAAAAGAGATTAGCACTCACACTTGCTTTTCTGTAAAAAGAATAAAAAGAAAAAAAACAGATTTATTTCAGTGCTTTACATGCACAATAGTGATTTTTGATGTTTCGAATCTGCATGCTTCGGACAATAGGATTTCATACATATAACTTAGCATTATTTTGAAGCAAATCCTCTTAGCAGCTAGTTAGAAAATGGTGTGTTTTAGAATTTGATTTTAGTTTCTTTCCTTGTACTTTCTTTCTTGCAATAGGTTAAGGTTCCATTTCGAACATTTCATTTTCTGCAATTAGTTTAGGATTTGGCTTCAATACATGCACTCCATTACCTCATGATAGCAAAGGAAGGACACACTATATGCTACACATATAGTTTCTATACCTCTTAATTTTTTACAAACCCTGGGTTGATAGTTAAAGTTGGTATCCTTGGGAGTTGTAGCAATCTTGTTGCAATATCGAGGCTCATCAGAGTCTTGCACTCTTCTCCCTTCGTGATTTTTTTCACATGCTGAATCTGTTATCATCAAAAAGGATTTTTTTCAATCTCTTGTCCACATACACGTATGATGGTGAAGGTGAAGTGGCCTGACCTAAGTTCTTACATGGCATTCATTCCATGCTTCATGAGGAAGATGGATGTTCTGATGAATAGGCCAGTCTGCTGCTTGCATACACACTTCAAAAATCTCCACATTGATGGCTGTGCAGCCTGCCGGCTGATAGCGTGCACTCAATTGAGAACTTTTGTGATCTCATTTAAGGCACTTTCTATCATTTTGATCCAGAACATCTTGACCAAAACCTATTACAACAATGAAAGGCTCCGCATGAATTACCTATGGATTTTTGGCAGCACTTTCGTGATTTGCAGTTTCAAGCTCCGAAGAGTCAAATGAAGTTATTCTATCTTTGGGATGGATTTGAGTATTGTCTTAAGAAATATGCTCGTCCCAAGAAGAAGTTTGAAATCAAGACTCGCTCAGTATTCTTCAATGATGGAGCTCCATAATCATAGACGGATGCGGTCACTGTCACAATTGACTATCCGTCGTCCCCTCATCAAATAGCTCCACCACTATAGAGTGATGCGGGAGATCATGCTCACACATTTGTTCAATTGTCACATCCTCCCAACATCACTTAGTGCAGATTTGGTTGTGAGTCCATCAAGTTGTCATATTCATTTTGTACCACAACCCCCATCTTCCTACTCGGTTGTTCCTCCGGATGATACTGTCTTGTGTTCTTCCATTCTAGACTCTACACTTGTTGTGAACGAGGATCAAGCCACTAATAGATTTGGTGTTGCAAAACCAACATGCATTGTCATTCACGAAGACTATGACTGGGAGCTTGAGCATCAACACTTGGCAAAGGATGACTCCCTTCCATCCGAGCCTCCTCTGTTCTTTCCTGACATCTTTAGTGAACCTGCAATCCATGATTTCACATGTGTATCTTCATCCAAGGATGCACCCATTATTGATCACTCACAGGACACACCAATGTCAGTCCATCATTCAACAATAGAGAGGATGAGTTATTCATTGAAAATCCACTTGATTTTTCATCTTCCTTTTTCGGAAACACAGAGGGTGAATTTCTTCACTTCTCATCTACCCCTCTGTTCGATTCATTAGATCATGAGGATGTTGATGAAATCATTGAATTTTTTCTATCATGGCTGTCGTGGTTTGTTTACTCCCATATTTGATCATGATCATGATTCTATCACTGTTGATTTTTCGAAGCCACCAGTTTATGATGATCTATCTAAGGATGAAGTCGAAACACCCTAGATTGTCGAGGCACTTCAGCTCAAGCTGATCGTTATGTCAAGCCCTCATTGTCCTGAGGTTGGTTTCACTTCTGATTAGGAAATTGTTCAATCACACGAGGATCCTCATCACTCATCTATATGCATTGAAGATCATTCCCACACATAGATTAGGCTTCCTCCACTCTAACTACATGATCACATCTCTCATGCATTGGAGGAATCTTACATTGCAAGCATGCATGTGTGACACAAGTTGGATTTGTTTCTTTCATTTGCTTGCATGTCATAGTCAAGAGCATGAGTATGCTTCGAAGCTGCACATAGTATCACACAACACTATGATAAGTCCATGGACCACATGTCATGTACTTGCACTCACTCATGTCTTGTGGACACTTTGAAACATGAAGCGTGTTTGTCTTCATTGCTATCTTTCTTTTCTGTTGGTTGACATAACCGGGTTGCTCGGAGACCAAGCCTTTAGCAACATGGGTCAACCAATGTGTCGATGGTTGCATTGGAAATAT
This sequence comes from Pinus taeda, assembly GCA_000404065.3. Taxonomy (NCBI): domain Eukaryota; kingdom Viridiplantae; phylum Streptophyta; class Pinopsida; order Pinales; family Pinaceae; genus Pinus; species Pinus taeda. Next base: position 98,419 of record APFE031093958.1, on the reverse strand, counting down.
CACTTCACGTGATCAGGCCCATGCATCGTTAGCTTAGGAGTAGGAGTAGTGTTTTATTTCAGTTTGTTTTCTTGCATGCTTCCTTGCTTTGCTTTCTTTTCTTGTTTGTTTTCCCGCTTGTTTGTTTATTCGCTTTGCATTTGCTGCCACTTCTGTTTTTTTTTTGTTCGTAGGTTAGTTTCACATGAGACCATGTCTCACTCTTGAAACAAGTTGGGTAATGTACAATAGGCCTTGTACAACTATCACTAATTGGTTATCTGTCATCCTCCCTCTGTATGAAGACCTCATTCGATTCAGTTTGTGATACATCAATGGAAAATATGTATTGTTCAAAGTGAACCTTGGTGAAAACACAATGCTTGCATGCTAACTATTGTTACCTACTCTAGTCGGTTGTTTTGGGTTAACCCTTGTCATCTCAGTCAAGTAGAGTAAGCTGAGGGGGAAAACCTTAACAAGCACGTCAAAGGTATATAATAAAATAATTCTCTGAAGGAACAACCTCTTCTGATCTCAATAAGTCAGGATCCCACTTCCACCTCTAAAATGAATAAGTGTTATGCACAATTATGAAAAAAATGAAAAAATGAAAAGTGAAAATGAAAAATGAAAAATGAATAAGGTGAAAGAAGAGAAAGGCTTCTTGCAGAGAGAGGTGATGCAAGTAACTCCACCAAGGTATTGACCAGACTGGTTGGTAGTAGAGTGATGCTTGTGTTCTTGCATGACTCCATCGAGGTACTGTCCAAACCTGCTGGTAGTGGAGCAACACCAGAGATGAAACTAAGACTCTGACGACAAACTGCTTGTGCAAAAATATACCCCTCAACCCCAATCAAAAAAATTGTGTTCTCTTGGCTTGGAATGTGTATCAATTATCCAAGAGCTTGGTAGATGCTACATCTTACAACTAGGCTAGTGTGAAACCAAGATGAGCTAAGAACTGAAAAATACTTCCAGAGGTTTTAGACTTGTTTTTCACAAACAAGGTCCATTCAAAGAGCTGGAGTTCTACCAGTGTCTCGATAAGTGTTGTAGCGGCTACAACCACCCTCCAAAAGTTTTCCTTAGCTTCATTTTGGAGCCTCCCTACCAACCTTTCACAACAATATGTCTTGTTTCGTTAAGTACACAAGCTTCAATGATTCTCTTGCTCCAAGAGAGGGCAAAGCATGTAACTAGTCCAACATGTTGCCTCTTTAGTTGAAGGAATAGGTGACAAGGGCTCAACAGCCACCCAAAGGTATGCAATTAGAAATCTACATGTCCGCCTACATCTTGGATGTAATCTGTGCCTAACAGGAGTTCTTGGACTTGAAGTGGGCATGCAAACCGACGGAGACTATTTTGAACACTTATTGTAAGATGTTGTTTGAATGAAGCTTCAGAGGAGTTATCACATGACTGTCTAATCATTTTTTCACCCTGATTTACAAGATGATATTTGAACTAGATCCACCCTGCATGTCGAAGGCAGCAATGGAGGCACTGATAAACATTGCTGATTAGTATGCCTCACCATCTGGCACCTTCATACAAATGTACAACACAGATAGGCCTTCACATGTTCTACCAAAGTTTTCCTTGGGCATACTCATCATGCAAGAAGTAGCATATCACATCTTAGCAAGATTGACAGCTAGGATGCACCGGAAGAATAAGGCATCTTGGCCCGCTATTCCACTGCACATTGGGTTATACCATATTTGGATTTTCAAGCATGTGGATGTTGATGTAGAGTAGATGAATAAGTACCAATTCGACCTCCGAAGTTACAGTCCGTATGACCCACATTGTCTTGTGAAAGATCACTGTGTGAGAGTACAGTTCAATTAGATCCACAGGGCATGTCATTGGGTGGAGGAGGACCCATGGAGATATTGTTACAACTCCTCTGGACTCAATGAACTGGTCATCTTTGTTGTGGAATGGTTAGCGAATAAAAGTGAAGCAACATCCCAGAGAGCACAAGAAGGAGCAACAACAACAGAGGTGAACATACTAGTGCGCGATAAGGGCAAGAGGAAGATTTTCGATCGCATGGAGGAAGAGAAAAGCTATAAGTTCCGAGTAGATCCACTTGTGGAGAAATAATCTATGGCTATAGAGGCGAAGAGGAAACAATGTGATAAGAGAAACACGTAAAGGCAAAGAGAGAAACAAAGAATGGAGGAAACAAAGAAGGAGTTGCATGAGTTGAAGGAGCAACTCCAGAAGGAACAAGAGCTACGCAGATAGGAGAAGGAAGTGCAACAAGAACATGTATAGTAGGGGCGCACCTTATGCAAACAGATGAAACAATACCCATATAGGTAGTGGAATCATCACAACAGCTAGCATCAGGAAAACAAGGTCAGCCATCGCTGGATCAAGACTTTTCTCGGGAAATAGAGAAAGCACTTGAACAGATGGATACAGATATGAAGCGGAAGGAATTAGAGCAAGAAACTGACCTCATGCCTCACCACCAATAGTCGACCCACCAATTTCATCACATCTGGAAGATGATCAAGTCCTAAGCGACCAAGGAGACACTGAGATCCTTGGAGATCAGCTGGAAAGGGAGAAGCACAACATCTCATTTGATGAGTCTCAACATAGAGTTATGCAATCTCGTATAGTGTTGACTCCAGAAGATCACACATCTCCTCCACAGTATGAGGAAGAGCGATCATGTCTGACATGCACAAAAATCTAGTAGCATTGGTCGATGCTACCAAAGCTTATGTAGAAGCCACTAGCTCGAGTGTTCACTTTTTGATAGTTGAAAATGAGCAAATGGTGAAAGAACTACATACAAACAAGCAGGAAGGAGAATTGGTTTTAGCATTTGTCCGAGCAATTGAGGAAGACAATACTAGATGAAGTGTTGTCCCTTGACACAGTCATGCAAGCGTTGTATTTCAAGTTTGGTATTGTGCATAAGACATTCATCCATCTCAATAGATGGCAGTAGTGATGTGTTAGAAGAGCACGTATCTTGTCGAACGTGCATGCTACTATTGATTACATGCAAACATAAATGATGAGATACAAGGGAGCCCCACTTCACTTGCCTAAGATGATTAAGCCCAGAGTGGTTGAGCTAAAGGCACACATTCAGAGTCAGATATGGAACTATGAAGAGCTCTCATAGCTCATCACTAGTATGGAGGCTTCCCATGCATGTGTATTCAAGAGTATGGATGTTGTGGTGCACGCACATGTGATCCCATCTATTGGTAATATCACCTAGTTGAAGACAAAGGCACATATCTGACTAGAGCTTGACTCGTACTTTGACAAGTTGATGTGCATAGCCACCATCCCAGACTTGGCCATCAGTGTAGAAACCATGTACAAGTATGTTTCTAGTCCACCCACGCTGAAGACAATGATGCACATGCTTTCAGATGAGTTGGACAAAAGAGCCTGAGCATTGTACCGAGATGCTATGGAGGCAAGAGTCATATTCCAGAAAGATGTCACCTTGGAGTACACGGACACCATCACAGACTATCGATCTTGGCATCAGTATGCTATTTTCAATCATTGCAAGGATGTCGAAGAGTTGGAGTTCCCACGGTTGTCCAAGTCATAGTGATGTCTTACATGGCTTGCTCAAGCCATTTTGTCTCAGATGTGTACATGTGCATTGTAATGTAACGTCTTGTCAAGTGCAAGTTCAAGTGTCAATAGTTGGATGGAGCAGTAATAAAGTAGATGAAGAGTCATGAGGGTAGATGAACTACCACAAAGGGGAATTTCAAGGGCCACCCCACCCTTTGTTATAAATATTCCCTCATAACTCATTGTAAGGGATTTTGGTCAGCCAAGCTTCAATAGGACTGTCTTAGAGAAAGTTTAGACAACATTGTAATGTGCCTTAGCTTGTCCACTACGCAGAGCTAATATATCTCTTTGGAGGAGCAAGCGGTTGTGGCTATAACGTTCCACTATTGGAACTAGCAGGTGTACATGGATGTATTGTATGACTGGAACTTACATTTCTTAATATAACAGAGCCAACATGTTTTCATGCATATTTTGTTATTGCAGTTGGACTATTCTGGTTGTTGTAGCAATGTACGTTATTTAACTTACACATTTGTGGAAGAACTATTTTGTATGCAATTGTATGAATCTTGTTGCAGATGTGTTATTGTT